>VOMN01112303.1:0-65599 GCA_014899125.1 Orchestia grillus | reverse complement strand
GTTCTTTTGTTTAGTTGCAACAGCCGCTTTTGCTTTAGTGTTCCAGTGTCTTTTGTATTTCAATAGTTTCAAGGAATTTGCATCGATCTCATGGAAGCACACGTTAACTTTGACGATGTATTTACTTTATTGTAAATATTTCTTTCGTTATACGAGCATTCATTCGGTATTCTAATTAAACCGTCTGTTTATTTCGCTTCAAATCCACTATCTAACAGTCCCTCTGATGCTCCAGAAATCCTCAGTTCGAGTTCCGGCTATTTTTGCTCCTATGAATGCGGCTCGGAGGGGAATCTCTTTCAAAGAACATTGCTCGTCAGACTAGTGCTCTCCACGGTCTGTGTTTGCTTAAACTCTTCAGGATCGTCGAGAAAATAGAGAATCTGTGCTGGGAATGAAAGGAAAATTTTACACTGCGGTGACTCAGACAAACGATGCATAGATTTCTACATCGCTCAGAACTGGAAAAGCTATCATTAAAAGAACCAGTCCTATACGACAGAGGAGTTGCCTAATATCGCAGAGCGGGCAGCTCGGCAGATTTTACGCGAAAATGAAGCCCTCAGGCCACCCTGGGAACCACTTTTTTATCACGTTCCCTTGAACATTACGGAATACTTTGAGTGAAATGATGCCTCGTGCTCGTATAAACATTCTGCTGCCAATTTAAATACATGTTTTCGGAGTGGAAATTCAAATTCATGTTAGTATTTACCCTTGAAATCGTGGATTAGAGCAGTTCTTCGAGTAATTTCATTTTAATTGCATTGGTAATATGAAAGGTGACGTCTACATTTAAGCTGATAGAAGCAGGCATTAATGAAAAAAAAATTTCAATCCGACAGAACATTTTCAGAATAAACAACAACGAATTGACGATTCAAAACCCAAGACAAAAGAAGCGAATGTATAATAAGCGCTTTACTTTTGAGGCTTCCACTTTCAAAATAGAATTGGCTGTTCACTTCCAGGCAACGATAAGATATGATATCCCGAACTGTGTTGAGAGAGACGCTCAGATTAGGTTGGAGCCTGCGCAACGATTAAGACCTCGAAATGCAATCTGCCCTCGTGGTCGTCACCATGAGGCTTCCTATTAATTCCTAGTAGTAGTCTTCATTGATTCTTGGATTCTAACGGCTTCCAAGACGAGACGTGTGTGAGTGTCAATTTCTTCACCGTTTTCAGTTCTTAGGATCAAATTGAACGAAAACCTTCGTATTGATCGAGAAGTTTGTCAGATCTCCGGAGAAAACTATCTTTATCAGGCTTAAATGAATGTGTATGAGATGTTTTGTAAGATGTGTAAGATTTATCTCTGATAAATAACTCGTATCTGCCTTGAATGCGTAACACTTTTCGCTTATTTTGCAGAAAAATTGAGTGAGGGCGATGACAAGGAGAGCGTGATGGTGCCCAGCTGGACGTCGAGAGCCCCGAAAATGGCCCAGCCTGACCTCGACTACATCGGTGAGTAGCTCTACAGTCCGGCTCTAAAGAGGACATTATCTTGAGGACGTCCGCATTATGGGACGAGCGTCAACGCTCGTGTCTTATTCCTACCGACACTTGCATTTCAGGCGCCACTTGTTTAATTTGTCTGAGAATTACACCACTGAATAGTGCGAGTACTTCAGCAGTTATGCATGCACCAGAATACAGCAATGAAAAATAATGTAAATTCAGTTTTTCGAACTCATGCTTGCCTTTCTCTGTACGAACTCCAATCACGTAAAAGATCAAGTGAAACAAACTTATCTTTTATATCTTTCCTGGAAACTGTGGTGTTTCAGTGAGGTCTGGCAGTTAAATTGACGAGTACCATGCCACATATTTATTTGTAGAAATGAAGTAATGTTTCCCAATTCCTTTACTGCAAACGTTCGAAAATGCTCGTTATCCCAAAAGAACATTGCTCTTGTATTATACTTGTACAATATATATGACCGGTACTATATTGAAGAAAGGTTTGTATGAAAGCTCATTGACCTCAAAAGCAAAGTCCCAACATTATAGTTATTATTATTCTCATCTTCCATTGTAGTAAGGAAGTGGGAAATTACTATCCTAAACTCAGAAAAGAAACAAAACAAAAGTGAAACTCTGATGAGCCGTGTAATCGTAAACAAACCGGTGCGATGCCTGTGGATATTACTATAAATCTTTGCCAATATATAGTTCCTAAACTATTTTACGACAGAACAAGTAAGGAGAGTTTTAGCGTATTTTCTCCTGACTATTTAATGAACAGCTTCTATATATTTTCATATGCATACCATTCCAACTAATAAATACCTTTCCCAGAACTCGACAATCTCATTTCTCAATGAAAAGTTTCTAATTCGTTTCAGTCTTTTGTCTTAAAAATCCTTGTTTGTTCCTCGCTTTTTCCTGACGCATGACGCGAAGTGTTGAGTGAAAGCATAATTTTTTGGTAAAATCCAAGTTCACATGGAGCTCAAGTTCACGTGAAAATCAAGTTCCCATGGAACACAAGTTAACATGGAACACAAGTTACCATGGAACACAAACTCCCATGGAACTCAAGTTCACATGGAATTCAAGTTCCTATGGAACACAAGTTCACATGGAACTCAAATTCCCATGGAACACGAGTTCACATGGAGCTCAAGCTCAAGTAGAGCTCAAGTTGACATCTCATGCCGCCATCCATGGCCGTGTGATTTTTAGCCATGGCCGTAATTTCACTGGAATAGCTCCCGGTAACTCCCGGTAACTTGTGGGCGGGAAGGGTAGTTACTCCCGGTAACTCCCGGTAACTTGAGGTCGAGAAGGGTAGTTGCTCCCAGTAACTTGAGGGCGGGAAGGGTAGTTGCTCCCGGTAACTCCCGGTAACTTGAGGGCGGGAAGGGTAGTTGCTTTGGAAAAGATGCGAAGGTTCAATTTCGAGGGATTTGAAAAGCGTTTGCTTTTACAAACTCTTATAAGAGGGGGGTCTCTTACTCATTTTTTAGCGAACGTCTGATAGGTTTACATAAGTAAGAAAGGCTAAAAATTACATTTCTCGTGTGTAATGACATCCATCCACAATATCGAGCTTTTGAATATATGAATCGATTTTCGTGTTAAAATGGCAATTTTATTCAGATTCAGCGTTTTCAAAATGGAGGGAGGGAAGTTAGTAAGTGAAAAAAAGCCTTTTCAGGGTAGCTTTGGCTGAAGTCTTTACATCTGCGCTCATATGAATAGATCCTGTCGTGAAACTGAAATAAAAGTCTTGAAAACGAATACAACAAAGTTATATAATTTATTTTTATATGTTGTTTTCATTGAATTAATAGCTGAAAATATAAAATAATATTGATTCTAGTCAAAGTTACTAAAAACTCTACGAACACCCCGTATGATAGCACGATAATTGTACTAGAGTATTACTCAATTAATTTCACGTTGTAGTAATGGCACCCATTTTACGTTTTCACACATTTAACTTTGAATACATATATTGAAAACTTTTCCTTGTTTCTAGTCCACCATTTTGTTACCAGTATATTCTGTCTAATGAGATTTCCTGCTAAAAAATAGTACATTGCTACATTTGCGCTATATTTCAATATGCAGATTAAATAGCATAGGCACCAGAAATATCTGAACTTAATCACATCAAGGAACTTTCAGATAAATCAAAAATTTTCATAAGTTATGAAGCTACACACATCAGTTGTACTCCAAATAAAATCAGCGATGCCATTTGGATCCAACCACGTGACTGTTTACGTAGCCTTCTCTTCCTCCGCCTTGTCTGCATCGCAGGCAGTCCTGTGACCAAAAGCTTGATGATTACCTCATTAGTTGCACAGCTCCTGTGCTGCAGCGACCTCATCACAGGCGCTGAGACGCAGCTTTGTAAGTTTTAGGCAGCCTGGAACAGCTGCGTGTCTGCGTCGTTAGCGAGGTGACGAGCAAGCGCGTAAATAGAGGAGACTTTGATCAACTTCACAAATGAAACTCTATTTCATCTTTCGCTTTTGAATGTGTCTCATCATGGGCATAAATGGCTTGTTATGCGTGTGAGCAACTGTGGTAGCACAAGTCAGTCGTGGTTCTATTTCAAATGCATGCGTTGCATAATGCATTTTTAGTAATTTTTGGTCGTAAACCGAGCAAAAACAATAATCTGGTTAGTAAATATTCGTACTCGGTCTACCGTAGTCGTTCTTGTCAAATTCCCCTTTGTGGAATATACCGTACGACACTGAAAAATGAATCAAATATTAAAAAGTGTTATCCTATTTTACGCTCCAACGTGTGTTGCACTTATTCTCGTTCGTTTACCCCATTATCTAATTAATATCTGGATCGAATGAATATCGATATTAAAAATGACTTCATGAAAACATCATGAAACTGCTTCTGATTTAACAAAAATTACGGGAAACTACGCTTACAGAAAACAAATGTTCATTGAAGTTAGTTGCTACAATACTTGCGACTTCTGTACAGTGGCTGACTTCGGAATACACGGACCAGCGTTTTTTATTTGCTGTGCTCTACACTAGTCGCGCTCGACTGCTCAATTTGATTTGTCCTCACACCGCGAGCGGCATTTAGACCCCGAAAAGAGTCACACCCAGAAGAAGCGCAATCCAGATCCCACAGGAAGCTGATCAGGTAAGTAGTATGACCTCAAGCCCTGATGACGGTCGTTAGGTTGACGACACCTTGTTGACGGTGCCTTGCCCTGCAGCTCGGTTCAATTAGTCGCTAAGGCTGTTCGTGATCATCGAGACTCAGCAACGCTATGACCATCGCCACTTCCTGGCAGTACAAGCTCCTGAGCGAGGTAATTATAGTGCATTCCCTTCTGGGTTCCTAATTAAACTTCACGAGTTTGTCCGTGTGCCCCGAGTGCTAGTTTAGTAAAAAATTGAAATTACGAGCCCTAGGAGATTATCTAAAAAATGTTTCTACTAACATGTTCATCAGTTTGGTGCGAACAATTGAGCACGGTGACTTTTCCTAAAAGTTTATTTAACAGTTGGAAATTGAAACTCTAACTTGGCTGTAACTATCTAGAAACGGGCGTGCTCTCTCAACGATATTCAAATTTATATTCTAATTTCTTCAACAAGAGCAAGCACCTGAAGTAAATATACATTCTCACATTCCATGACTACGATTTTACGAGTCAGTTGTACTCCTTTCATTACAGTGTGAAAAATAACCTAAAGAATTACGTACTTTGTCTGTTGCCATTCATTTTTCCTACAAACATTCTTCTTTTGTAGCGGATGAGTTTCCCTATTTAGAAAAGAATGCAGAATGTACAGTTTTTAATTCAATTCCCATACCTCCTCTGATTTTTTTAAAAATTAAACAGGACGTTCCTAATCTGGAGAAATAACCTTTTGTAGTTACTCCCTAGAATAAAAAAATCATTTTCTTTTTGCCTCTCAATAAACTAATACACGCTACCCACTAAACATGGCGGGAAAAATGATGTTGAATTCTTAAGATGCTTTCTAATTTACGGTAACTTTGTCGTGAAATTGTAATTTTTTTAGTATCACTGATATGGACTGCCTTATCTGACAGTCCCGCTAATAGTTTACTAGTACAGACCCGATAATTTTTAATTTTCTTCTATCTAAATCCTGAAGATCGTGATACAAAGACGGACGGACAGACCAGCGGACAGACAGAAGGACCAATCAACCAACCACGCAAGCGGCACTGGACTATTAGTAATATTATTAAAATATGGTTAAGTGCATAAATTCTTCACCAATTTAATGTGTTCAATGAGATTCCCATCGTAATAACATAGGAGAATACTCACAGAAAACATTAATTTATTAAAGGAGACACCTGGCGTTTTACAATATTAGAGGATTCTGTGCTTTTCGCTATCAAGAAATCGGTCTGATTCTCCTTCTCCCCTTCTCCTGATATTACCTTTTCCTCCTCCTGCTGCACGCGCTCAGTTCTTCTTCTCAACGGCCCCCTGAGATGCCGCTTCTCAAGGAGCGCTCTGCTTGAGTCTTCGAACAACCTCGTACTTTCTGGAACGTATGACAAACTTTCGAGTATTGACATCTCTGATTTGTTGACTCAGAGCGTATAATATGATGATTTTATTAATGATCTGCTGTATTTTTGGTAGATGTCCTACTTCAGGCACTCAAATACGTGAGAGGCTACTCTGATGAAAATTATGCTCTACAGTATTTTTTGGGTTTAGCATCCCTCGGTGATGTGCGTTCTCTCTCATTCATTTTCTTGTTTCTCTTTCTCTGTCGCGTGGAGGTCGGAGTCCCGTGTCACAGAGCTCAAGCACAGGTGTTCGTTCATTGCCTGCAAATATTCACTTGTGTAATGTTTCGTTCACTTGAGATACTTCCAGCCACTGTTAAACAGTCATGGGACCCTGGCGGTAGTTAAACTTTCATAGCTGACTATCAATAATGAAAGTGCATTAATATGAGTTTTAAAGAAGTCGTATCAACATTTTCATGACATTGCAGTATCACTGCTGCATAAAATATTTGAATTTTGAATATCAGTGATATGTCGCGCGACCGTATTATGTTATACGAGTATTATATACAATTTCATACAACTTGTTCATATACAGGGGAGTTATGCTTGTTCATATACATTACAATGAGTGCAGAGCTTTTTCAGTGTATCAGTGCTACCGTCGTGAGTAAGGGTACCTTACTTATGGGTTACCCTGTATAAGAATATAGCACAATAATAGTTCAGACATCATCACAATGAAATTAATTCAAGCCCTGTTTTTTCATCAAGCCTCCATTCTGCATTTGATGAATCTATGAATTACTTGAATGAATGTTGAAGAAACCGAGGTGGTGAAGTTGTCTTGCGCGTGTTTTTTTCATTTCAAAACCAGAGTTCCAGTAATAAAAACGAACCAGACTTTGTACGACACCACAAAGGCGTGACCAGATGAAATTTCAATGCTGATATATGTTTAGTCCTTCTCTGGCAAATCGTGCTAGAGAGCAATCATTCTACTAATCCTAAATTTTCAGGGGCCACTTAGCTGCCGTCTACTTTAAGGATCAATAATTTGTTTCTTGAATTAGGCACAACAACTGCATTCCGTTTGAGTTCATCATTTGACCCATTTTTTTAAGCTAAATTTTGATTCTTACTGTTGAGGAAACTACCATACGTATGTATTTTCACTGGGTAATTCGTACTTTCAAACCATCTGAAGGTTTTTCCTTTACTTCAGGTACTTCTGAAGCCTTACAGGGAACAATTTGATGATGATTCCAATAGATCATGGAGTCATATTTTAGCTGTCCAATGAAAGTCTCTACTACTTTTTACAAAGACTCTAGCCTCGCAGATCGACCAAATTCATATCGTTTAGTTAATAATTCTTGAAGTATATTTCATTAGTTTAAGTTATTCTTAATATTTGTCCTTTTTCAAATTAAAGGGCAAAACCAATTGAAAAATGTGTTCAACGTAGAGAAATGCATGCTCATTTCTTGTAAATGCATCTTGCACAGTCAGCTATACTCAATGAGACGGAAAGCAGTTTAGTTCTCTCTTGGTTCCTCCATTTCTCAAGACGGTGATCTCGCGAGAACATTGCAGATAGCTCGCTAAAATAAATCGATTACTCCATCGCAGTCGATACGCTCTAAAAGACTAATTTTAAAACTTGACAGGTTCAAAGATTCGTCGACTTAATTAATTAATTTCTGCCATTTATCCAATTAACTCTAGTATGCGAAGAAGAACTTGGTTGCTGAAATTAGTTCCACGCAAAGTCTGAGGAAAAAGTTTCTTAAAGGCCACTAGCGATGAGATGTAACCTTTACTTTCCATGGAAACGATGAGAATTACAGAGGTGAGATTTCCAGGAAATTTTAAAACTCTAAAGATCAACCTTTAGGTATACTAGACAACCCGTGACCCGTTGGGTCAAATGAAATTGATCAAAATCAAACCGTATCCAGAAATATATTCGATGCACTCAAGTCGGTATCCACAATACAGGATTAAACGAAGAGTATAAATTTCGAATATCTCAGATCCGATAGACAAACGTGTGCACGGTTTCAAGAAAGCAAGCAAACAAGCAAGACGACCAGAGTTTTAGTATTATACTAGACGACACGTGACCCGTTGGGTCAAATAAAATTTATCGAAATCAAACCGTATCCAGAAATATATCCTGTGCAGTTGAGTCGGTATTTACAATACAGGATTAAACGAAGAGTATAAATTTCGAATATCTCAGAGCCGTCAGACAAACGTGTGCACGGTTTCAAGAAAGCAAGCAAGCAAGACGACCAGAGTTTTAGTATTATACTAGATAGATAGATAGATAGATAGATTGAACTAGATAGATTACCCAAGTTTTCGTTCTTCTGTGCGAAGAACGTTATCATTGGGAAAAGTCACGTGAAATTTTGGACATATGTATTTATAGGGTGTACACTGGATACCAATTAACGCCTATAATTTTGAATGAGTGAGTGTTTAAATAAATATATTCCCTATATATATCTATATTTATTCCCTATTTATATAAATGAACAATTATTCTAAATTATAGGCGTTAACTGGTATCCTGGACACCCCTGATATATGTCCAAAATTACACGTGACACTTTCCCTAAAAAACACTCTTCGCACGGATGAGCAAAAGCTTAGGTGTTAAACCTATGACTTCAGCAGAAAAATTGGAAAATTTCCTTGCAATACGAACCCTGGACGTCACTTATTTGCATAAGTAAAGAAATAAGATTGGAAACGAGAGAGGAATGTAATGCCTCATCACCTTAGCCTTACGCACATTCAGTGCATTTACTCGCTGTTTTAGCAGCTATTTCGGAATGAAACCGCAGAATGGTATGTTTTCGTGAGCTGTGCAATAAAAAAACTTCTGTACCACGTGCGATTTATGTTTTCTATCCCACTATATAATAAAACGTGAGGTGTCTCCTTAAATATTGTATATAAATAAATAAATTTCTATATTTATTTTGTGTGAAATTTCTCTTGGGTTGCTGCAATGGGAATCTCATTGAACGCGTTTTAACGAGAATTTTATGCATTTTGTTATATATTAAATTGCCCAGTGCTGCTTGCTTGGTTGGTCCTTCCGTCCGTCCGCCGGTCTGTCCGTCCGTCTTTGTATCACGCTCTTTAGGATTTACATAGAAAAAAAATCCCGGGTCCGTATTCCTAAATTAATAGCGAGACTGTCATTTAAAGCAGACCGTATCAGTGATACTGAAAATAACATTGTTTCATTTCCGAGTGACTGTAAATAAGAGGGCATCTTAAGAACTTACTATCATTTGTCCCACCATTTTTGGAGGGTCACGCCCACTAGTATACCATAATTTCCTCATATGTTGAATCCTTGAAAGTAAAACAGACACGCATCAAAAATCCAGAGAACAAAACCCTAGAATATAGATCTGATGAGATCGTACTCTCTAGCTGTAGCAGCAGAAGCGCGTCGTGTTGTTCTCGAGAGAACTCCGAGTTACCTGCGTGGGGCGGCAGCGGCGGCGCCTGCCACGAGCGTCCTGTAAAACTCCCTAAAGCTGACCGGCCTGCGTGGCCGCCCCAGCTGAGGGAACAGCAGCAATGCAAGTCAGCGCGCGCCCTAGGCGTGCACCACGTGCTGTGCTCTCCACACCTGCGGGAAATTATTGTAAGCGATGTTTCTAAATGCCGAAGGTTGAACTCCTCGCGTAAGCGACCGTGAATGTCAGTAGTTTATTCTCTCAAATTGCTCAATCGTAGAATTATTTAGCCAACGGTGTTTTCAATGTCGCACCACATCGAATACATCTGAATTTTCTTCCAGCTCATCCATATGTTAGTCTTACGCAATCATTTCGAGATTGATAAGTTTGTAGAAAAATGCGTTCAAAATTATTTTTACACACGTAAACGATGAGTTCTTAGAATTATTCTTTTAAAGAACGAAGGATGGAGAAGTCGCGATAACTACTGACTAAGAGAAAGATATGTATTTATGAGGTAGGTTCTAACTGTTCCTAAAACTGAAACCGAGTAGAGAAGAGAAATTTTCTTCCATCAAACACTGTCTCTGATATGATATGTAAATCATATCATATCGTATGTTATCTATACGCTAAAAGTTGGTTCTTATCTTGGAACGGAGTCACTTCTTAGGTATGTTCATCGTTCAGTCATTTAAATTTTCCAATTACGTTAATCCTTGAAGAAAGAATGAACGAGAAGCGTCGGTACCTCTCTGGAGTACTTATGGACTTAAACGTTCCTCTTGGTGTTCAGTACCGACTCACAGCTGAAGCACAGCAAAATAAATACTGTAACTCACAGCACAGCTGAAGTATATACATGCACGTACGAGGTATATACTTTTACATAAATGTACGTACATATATAGTGGCCGTTCAAAGGTTCGTATAGAGAGACTAATATTGGCCTCGTTTTGTTTGTCAATAGTGTCTCATTATCGCTTTTTAAATAATTTTTCTATCTTTGGGGAGATGTCAACGTTCAGTGCGGCTGAACTCTTCGTGTAGTGCCTTCGAAGTTTTAGCTTATTACAGCATTTACTCGCACGTTACAATTTCTGAGCCCTTTTAAAGAATATTTTCATACGTTATCATAGAATTTCACGCTTAACATGGCTGCCAAGTTGATATCCCATGAGACGAAGAGAACTGAAACATCAGCTGATACGTGCCTTGCATCATCGGAGCACACCCTCACATTCGGGAGTTTGTCATGACATCGGCGACCGACGACTATCCAGCCGACCCAGTCGCACGGCGATACGACACAGAAAGTCCAGTTTATTACAGACTGCACGCGTATTATTTCATAACGCTCACGATGAAAAAAGCTGAGCATTGACTGTGGCATTGAAACTGCAATATTTCGCAAATCTCACGCAGAAACAAAAGGTAGAAATTTGACTCCTGCATTGACGATGAAATATTAGCGAAGCAGGGGCACTAGGGAACGCAGGTACGATGAAGGCAATATCGTGGGCGTCGAATCGAGGGAGCTGTTATGAAGGGCTGCAAAATTGGAACATCGCGTCCGACTAATCGAGACCTAAGTGCCTCGTGGGACCGGGGGCACCAGTGGGATCAGCCTCGGTACTCCGAGCAGCAGGGCTTCGCTGGAAGACATCCTCTAATGGGGCGTTCTTAATGGGAGGCTCTGAGCTCCTGGTCGCCGTTCAGTTATGTTTAGGCAACTTCTTATTTCTCAATTGCAGGTGGATGAACTGAGAACGAGCGAAGGGCTTGCAAAAATAAGACAGAGATGGGGAACAAAATTCAAAATCTATCTTCAAATAGCTTTTGGGAATTTGACGTAGCTCTTTTTCAGTTATACATACGTGCAACATACTCCTTGATCATATTCCATCCGATACTTGGCGTTCAGTGTCCTCACATTCTGGCATCGAATGGACGTGTCAGTTTGAACGTTCGAGACTATTTTCATTTCTACAAAAGATTTGAGTGAGTAATTCAGCAATATTATTTTTAGCTCAATTCAGTTGGTTATTGTTCCTTTCACGCCTCGTCTGCACTATCAAACTCTTCGTCAATCACGAAAACACCAAAACGCGAACAAAAACACAAACTCTTCTGAATGGTGTTCAGACTGTGCTTTCAGTTGCACGAAGTTTTACCAGTGCAAAATGTAAAAAAAACTGCTTCTTGAATACGTGTGTAGAATCGATGTATGCTAGTGTTTTAATGTTATTTCTTGGTAGTTTTTAATCCTCTATGTGTTATTTTTTACAAGTAATGACGTTTTTACTCTGTTTGAAAAATCTGAAGCTGTAGCTCTTCTAATGTTATGCCATCAGGTTGCCAGCTACTATTTATGTTAAATTAACCAATCTAGAATTTAAGCAGGCTTATATGACGATATTAAGCTATTACCAAATCAATAAATTATCAAAATAAGCGTTTCCCAAAAAATCAAATATTCATTAGTCCAATAAATACATAAACAAGCGGCTGTTCGCTGTCTCTACGGATGCCTGTGTTCGGAGTTTTCCATCATGTTAGAAAACACAAAGACACCGAAATCTGCTAGCGTGCGCGGTGTGTTCGTGTTCCCTGAGAGTTTAAAAACACGAAATTCGCTCCAAAGATTGTTAGTGTGGACGGGGCTTCAGACATATGGATACATTGTGTCTCCGGAACTGCACTAGTTTTAAAGAAGTGAGTCAGTTAGACTTGGCAAAAAATATGCCCGCAATTCTATTGTAAAGAAAAAGGCATTTGTTTATTTCCGCTGGAAAACGCTCTGGCTGTTTGGTGGGTTTTCAAAAGCATATTTTTCGTGGCGACTACCACGTATTGACGTCGACATATGAAACTAAAGTCAGGAAACATTGCAAACAACTTTTGAGAGTACGGACCCTCTTTTATATTCTACAACTGTACTCAAGCAAGGCCTACACTAGCACGATTCTGATGTTACAGATGATTAACAATGCTGAATGCATTCAGTAGGAATGTTGATGGGTAGGTCTTAAGCTCCATGAAACTTTGATCAATTATTGATTTCATTTCGTATATTTCCATCAGTTTATTTTTCTTCGGTCTTTCATTCTTTGGTTGAGTGAAATTCTCATTTTCTATGTCCTTAACGATGATGATTATAATAAGATCAAATATAGCATTTGCGTCCTTTTCATTAACGGTCCTAAGTTTTACTTCTGATGAGGATAAACGTGTCAGAACCAAGCCCTCAGTATTTCGCCGCTTACTGTGTCACCAATCATTAGAAAACCTCCTCGTTAGCTCAGCGTCAAAGTTAAGGCGATCTAAAATTGGTCAAGTTTTGAGTGAAGATGAAAGGGCATCTAGAGCTCACTGAAGTCCACTTTTTACCGCGGAGTTCATTTGGGCGACGCAAAAGAGGCTCGAGCATGAAACCCCGCGTCAGTTTAAAAGGGGCCATTGCTAAATTCCCGTTCTGCGCTAGACTAGAGGTGACATTCGATTTGTCTGACTTTGAAATTAAATCTTGTGGAGACTCGTTGTTAGGCTTGTACGATTTATTCATTCCAGAATAGCCTTTATGAAAAAATCGTAAAATTCTTTAACGCATATTATCCGTGTTCAAACATCGATTTAGCTTTGCACCTTCTAGATGTGTCTGGTTTCAAATTTAATAGACTTGCTACCTTTAGAGAAGCATGTGCAGCATTCGTGAGCGACACACTATTTGTGCAGCGAGCCAGATCGAGTTCCATCCATTTTCTACGGTGGTTTTATTGTTTCAAAATGTTTTCCATGTTTCGTCGTTTTTATGCATGATATGGACTCGGATATATTTCACTTTTTTCATTTTCTTAAGCGCAAACTCGTCATTTCAGTTTAGTTTTTCAATGAGCGATAAAGTTCGAGTTACCACACCATGACGAGCGCCCCAGCCCGACTCCTGACGAAACGCGGTCCCCTCCTACACGGTGCAGTGGCCTGGCTCCGGTGTACGGTGATGAATATCCTCAGTTTTGAGGAAACGAACAGAAGAGCTATTTATTTTCTTCGAAAATTTATTGATTCTCCAGATGAAATACAAAGAGACGTTTTGAACGTATAATCATGGTGGAAACATTCGCTTCTGTTTAAAGTTATTTTCGCCAATGAGCAGATATTTCACTCATTAAAAGCACGAAATACTCGTATTAGCTACGTTAAGTTCACGATTATGTCGGATTCTGAATGGGGCAGAACTCACAAGAATTTTTCTACAACTTCACTAAACTTGGCTCTGCCTCAGATCACCTGGCCTTCTAGAACAAACAAGAATTGTTTCCTCCCTCGCTCTAAGGGTAGCAAACATAACAATATCCTTGAAAATAACAAGTAATCCCACAGAAACACTCCGATTAAGCTGAGCTTTACAGCCTTACATTTCCAAAGAGCGGAAGTATCTCTCATGGATGATGCGACCAGGACGCAGGAGCTGAACACAGCACAGTAGGCATTTCTCTTAAAACTGTATTGGTATCAGCTACGCTTTTTACCGGAGTCGCTTCTGGGTTGAGTAGTTGAGCTTTATCTTTATCTGTTCCTTCCTAATGTCAACCTTGTGAATTCGGATAACGTACTACGTAAGCAAGACATTTTTGCTTTCGTTCCCGATTCTCCCTTGTTCCACTTCACCTATAAATCTCTTCGACGGGCTTGAGTTTATTTTTGTTTCCGTGGAAGGTTGTTCAAACTGAGATATTGAAGTTTTATGCCGTATAAAGTGTACAGCAGTGCCACTTGAGTTATATCTTTACGGAAGTTCTCTGTGTTGGTCGAAACACCTTCATTGCGTGGAAATAATGGTTAAATTAAAAGTATGTACAATAAAATTGAAATGCACCCTACCTCTCATTAATTGTTCATTAAGCTGAATTAAAATGATGTGTGTGAAAAATGTCTGTCCCCAATTTTTACGCAAACACGTCTTTATCACGTCCAATAAGCTACTATTTAACAAGCTATTAATGTGTAAATATTGTTATGGCATGTATTCATACGTCACATTTCGACCCTAATTTATACCTCTATTCATCAATCGTGTATTATTTCACAACTTAAAGAGATTTTCATTTTGATAAGAGAGAAACTCTGTTTTCATAGCGCTCCCCTTGCAAGAAAATTAGAGTTTTCTCTTAGCGTATTGGTTGGCGTGAGAGCTCGAGCAAAGTTTAACTTCTTGTGTCTAGATGAGAAGTGAGGAAGGAATGTAACTAAAGGAGCATTATCTGTTGAAGCTTTTAAGCACAAGAATTACGTTGTCTCTCAAGTTTTCTTAGAGTTTGACGATTTTATTATGTTAAAGGTCAGATGATCATTGTACTCTGTCCAGTTGCACTTTCTCTTTTCGTCTTTCTTTATGAGCACAGACGAAGTGAACACGATTAATGTCAAGTTTTGTAGTTAATGTAACGTTAATGTAACGTTGATGTTAGGTCATTATGTGAAAATTTCGAAAAAGAAAATGAAGGATCAGCTTAATTCAACAAACTCAAGAAAATACAGGTACTTGGTCATTATTACACATAATGACCTCGCAAAAGTTAATATTCCTTACTTAAGATCACAAATATGAGCTAACGGGACCATTTCATTCTTCAAGCTTAGAAATTAATTTTATATTTTTTTTGAGGTGACACAGGTAGCCTTTGAACTCTCATATCAAACCAGTAAAATCCTAGCTTCATTTCTTTCAAAAATCGACCAAAAACAATTATTTTTGCTTCATGTTTTATTTCTGGATTTATTTTAATGCATCGCATATTTTCAGAATTGTAGCGATTTTTCCATATTGTTGAAAACACATGCATAATTTACACATATTCATTTCAAATTTTATTTCATGCGTATTCATTTTCCAAGCGGACACAAAATTTCTCGAAAACCTCTATGAACAGAGCCAAAAATGTTAGCCAGTTCATCTGAACTGAAATAGTGGAATTTTGATGCTCTCTCTGTGCAGAGTTTGATTCCTTGCTTGTTATTCTATTCAGCATCACGTCTTCCTTGAAAAAACTTACAATCCGTACCTTGTCACTTACAATAGTGCGTCATAGTTTTAAGAACATACTACAAATACACACTGCAGGTACAATGCGAGTTCCCTTATTTTGGTGCCGTTCTTCGCATTTTGGTACCGCTCTTCACATTTTGGTCCCGCTCTTCGCATTTTGGTGCCGCTCTGTGCATTTGGGTCCCGCTCTTCGCATTTTGGTCCCGCTCTTTGCATTTGGGTCCCGCTCTTCACATTCTGGTCCCGATCTTCGCATTTTGGTACCGCTCTTCGCATTTTGGTCCCGCTTTTCACATTTTGGTCCCGCTCTTCGCATTTTGGTGCCGCTCCTCGCATTTTGGTGCCGCTCTTTGCCTCTTGGTACCGCTCTTCGCATTTGGTCCACTCTTCGGATTTTTGTGCCGCTCTTCGCATTTTTACTGAATTGTAAATGAAAGTCAAACAGTGACAGTGCTCCAGTTTTCGTTTCCAATGATTTGTGCGGCGGTGGCATCGGCTGGCCTTAGAAGTGGAGCTAAGTGAGCACTCAGAGCATACTTGAAATTCATGATCATGTTGTTTCATGTACACGAGTGCTGTCGCTCCACTCCATTAACAGCAGCTATAAAAAATGAGGCAGACGTTTCTGTTGCGCTTCTAAATTATTTTCAAATTGTTAATGTTATTTTCTCCCCTGTGAAGCTTCATCAAACCAAAATTATTCCAGTTTCTTGTCATTTGTGGGGCTCTTAAGATATATATTTTTCTACTACGTATACTGAAAATTTCGTCGTGACTCTTTGCTATGAACATGCATCTGAAAACAATGGTTTCAAGGCTCTTCATCGGTACGAGTCTTATGTCTCGATTCTGAATGCATTACGAGTAGTTAATGTTGCTCTCAATTCGACTTTGTTTCAAAAGTTAATGGCATTTTAATTGATATTTCATGTGTATCAAAAATTAGTGTGTATATAAACGATTTTTTTATTGATTATTATTATTTTCAAATAGAGATTGCGAACATGCTTCCTGACTCCCATTCAAAACATACATTAGAGGTACCTTTTACTTACCACAAATATCGAAACGAAATAATTTTAGGAAAATAAAACAACAGTGAATTACACAAAATAATTGTGTCGCTGCACACCTGGGGCACTGGAGCCGACACATTCGGTAGCCCCGCTGAGCCAAGAGCGTGAAATAAGTTGCACTTGTGTGTGTGTGTGGCAGCTCCCGAGGTGCAGCAGAACTCCCGAGCCTCAGTGCACTCCGACATGTTCTCGCTGGGCCTGTGTCTCGCGGCAGTGTTCAACAGCGGCCGCTCCCTCATTGATGCTCAGCACTCTACCTCACAGTACATCAAGCAGCTCGACACGGTCAGTTCTGCCTCACAACAGTGTCTTAATATTGTCTCAATTTAGTTTCAATAATGGGTGTGTATTAATTGTACCATACCTCACAGTACATCGAGCAGCTCGGCATGATCAGCTGTCTCGCTTGACTTCGCAACCATGTCTTGATTGTATCTCAGTTAGGTCTCAATAGAGCAACAATAATATCTCAATTGTATCTCGATTGGGTTTCAAAGATATATTCATAAGCTCTCATTATTGTCTCGGCAATGCATCCGCAACGCCCTCAAAATGTCTCAATAATGTCTGTAAGAAGAAAAAATAAGATAAACCACATTGAGCATAAAGTAATACCTAACTTCAAGCATTTCGGCCACTGGTCATCTTCAATGCTACCTAAAAGTCAGCAAAATGGGGTGAAAGGAACAGTGTGTCAACAATTTCTCAATTATGTCTCAATGACGTTTCTCCACACAGCACATCAAACGGCTCAACGCAGTGAGTCTCCTGGTCTTCTTTCAAAGTAACGCCTTAATTACAGCAGTTGACATTGAGAGATGTTGCTGACACATGTGTCGTAAAGGCCCAGCTCTTTTACTTTCGAAAGTTATTTCAGTGAGCACCTCGGCAAAATTTGTCACAGTTTTTCGTCAACAGCTCTGCTGAGAATTACTGACAATACGCAGATTAGTCAAAAAGCAAAATCAAAAAGCGTGAAAACGCTTTAGCTCGCACTGTTCAGAAAAAGGTAATTTTTCTCTTGCTTTGATTGCACAACATTTTGAGGATTTGAAAAGAAAGGGAAAAATATTGCAAAATAGCGTTTTATGTTAATCTCCAGCCATGAAAAGTTCTAGCGATTCCTCGAAGCTAATCGCCTCAGTTAAAGATTTAAGAAACGGTGAACGTGAATGTGAAAAAGAGATGTGAACGTGAGATGATGCTCGACTCTGAATTTGCGTGGTGAAAACGAAATAACTACGGTTGTAATTTCCCATAATGATGATGATTCAACACTGTGTGAATAAAGCAACAATTTGGTTCAAAGTTACTCATTTGGAAATACCAGTTTACGTAAAGATAGCAATTGATAAACCTGTGTATGCATTTTTAAACACATCATTGAATATTTTATATTCGATTTTTAAACGTGCGTTTACATTCCACAAATAAACAATTTGATTCGAAATACCAAAGCTATAATTAAAGTGAAACATAAATTCGATCAGAAAATAGGAACGGTTGTATCCCCACAAAATTTACCTTGGCGCTGCAGCACAAAGGAGGAGAGAGTCTGAGCTCTCAATTGTAAATCAGAGAGAACCGTTTGGTTTGTCTTCTCCAGATCAGCGACCAAATCAACACGTTGCTGCCCAAAATACCCATCGGTCTACACGAGGCTGCCGTGAAGCTCGTCAACCGGGACTCAAACAAGCGACCGACGGCTCAACTTCTTGCGCACATCAAGTTCTTCAAGTAAGTACACCGAGTTGCGGTGGCTTGCGCCAAACATTGCGCTCAACTTCTGCGTAGGTTTTGTGTTCTCACCAAACAAATGACGCCTTGAAATAGACGGTTCAGTTTTCAAACACAGAAATGAGGCAATTACATAAATAAATGCTTTAGAATTGAAGTGAACGCCTCAATTATAGCGGTTGACATTGAGAGATGTTGATACATGTGTCGTGAAGGCCCGGCCCTATTACTTCGAAAGTTATTTCAGTGAGCACCTCGGCAAAATCTGACGCATTTTTTTGTCAACTGCTCTGCCTCTTCGTTGATTGAACTTAGCATCTGCTGTGGACCTTCTTCAATTCTTAGTGGATTTTTTTAGAAAAAATACACTATTATCAAATTGGCTGTGTGCACAGTAAATCAATGGTGATGAACATGAACAGTACGTACTTTTGCCGAACTGTCATCACAGTTCAATATTATTTTCTGTCGGATTTTATTGGAAGCCATTTAAGGATCATTTCAACATAGTCATCCGCACCTTTCTTCAAATTAATAACTATTTTTTGTGATAGACGAACTTACTCCTCTGCGTATATTAAACATCATGTTTATAAGACCACTCACTACCCATCTGATTGTTTTTTTGCAACCCTGGAGCCGGAATAAAATTAACAGAACAAATAAAAACTTCCAAATAGAAATCTGATCAAATTACCAGTAAGAATACGAGCAGGAGCCTCACGTGTGCACACAAACTACATTTCAGATATTCAACTCTGTATGACAAAAGTGAAAGCTTTCGATGTATATTTTTTTCTCTTTTTTCGGTCGTCAGGTACTCATTGTGACTCAAAGTTATCTTTCGTAACTCAACTGATGAATACTGGTAAAATTAAATGTTATTTCTTCCTCCCATAAAGTCGCGTTTGCTAATATTTCGTGGAGAAATTTGACCAAGCTCTAAGTCGATCGCTCTATACATAGGTAACAAAGTCTGCGGCTCCAATTTACAGGCATACAACAAAGAACAAAGCTGTGTGGACAACATTAAGATGCATCCAGCTCATCGTGTCCTATATCATATGGCTTATGTAATCAAAATGACAATGCTTTCAGTGTTCCAATTTTGATATTGATATATAACTGTTTCCTTAATAAAAAATTAGCTCACATTATGAGCTACACAAATAAATCACTTTTATTCTGAACAATTGTGATGACATTTCTCGATTCTTTCATTTTGAAATCTCTGAGTTGTTTTTCGCAACGCTTACGAGTATATCGTTCGCTTCTGCATCCATATTCAATCTGTTGCCAGTTTTATCACCTGAGTTTTACTCTACCTCTTTGCCTGCGCGTGTGTTGCCACTCCAATCAAAACGAACCTTTAAATGAAACTGAGTCAATCACGTGGGAACTTTTAGGAGAACTTCTAGTAAAACTTGACTGAAAAAGTCGAAGGGTTTCTTGAGATCATTTCTTTGACAGTAGTGTAGTAAAGAGAGAGAGAGAGTCGACTCTGCTGGTCTGAGAGTGAGGCTCCATCCTGAACTTGCGTGACAGCTTGATGATTTCCACACACTACAGAGCACTACTACGCGTATGGGGGCAAACGGTGCATCCTCCTTTCGCTTAGGTAGGGACTTTCTCAAGCATAGAATGTGGTGATTCGAAATAGTCAAGTGCGAAGATAAAAGGCTTTTTACACATCCCGCCAGAAGAAAATGGAGTAACAGAAGCTAACGTTTACATTTCCGTAATTCAGAGTCAATAAGGAGTTTAAAAAATAACCTCTCCTTATGACTTCAAGGATACCTACGACTGAATACATTTTTCTGAATGCTAACCTCATTTGTCTAATGAACAATCTGTTACAGCTAGTTTTCTTATTGATGATATGGTATCAAATACTTCGTAATTCTACGAGGTGGTGAATTCTCTGAACCAGACTAAGCTCAAATTTCACCGTAAGTTCCTATTGTCTTTATGGAAATGTTCAGGCAGTTTCGGTTCCCAGGGACAAGTACCTGTGAACTGGAATTTATGCTTTATCTCAGTCTTGATTATATGAGTCATCTCAACCAACGTCGATGTTCCCATGAACATATTCAGTCACCCTATTCACTTTCAAACTACACGTGGCACAGATCGCATTTTTTCGATAAATAGTCCTCTCTCAGGACAACGGTACGTTCACAAAATTAGTGTTTCTGGGCGAATGGCATTCTAGCTGTATAGAAGAAAAATAGCAACCTATTTAGGGTAGTTTTCGTGGTGAAGGTTTGATTTAAGCTCATAGATTGAACGTCATTGAAATATTTGAATCAAGTTAAATTAACATCATACCAACAAGTCAAACCATCAGTTTCTAAGCGAGACATCAGTTTTGCAGTCAATATCGTGCACTGTGAGAAGCTTGGTACGACTGTGACTACGTTCAAAGAGAAACGACATCAGGTCTGATTAGGGCTGATGGGACCTAATTAGCGGGAGTTTCTGAGCGAATGGTTTGCATTGTTCCCTCTGGCACTCGGCGGGGCCGGCCCGTCTACTGCCTGATAGGGAAGCATTTTTTACTCTCAACAGAGCGGGATATTCAAATCTAATGAGATTGCATTTTCAAGCCTACAAGAGCTTAATTGCATAGAGCGACCCATTGACACTTTTTATTATTCTCTAAAGAGTGCGATATTTACTTCTCAACGAGAACGCGTATTTTTTTCTTTCAATAAAACTAGCAGTCTCACTCCGTACTGGGGCTGCGGTTTTTACTCTTAACTGAAGGCCATGATTGACTGCTTTACGGGCGAGGATTTGCATTCTCATATTGCCAGCCGAGTGCGATTGTTTGCTTCTTCTTTTCTCCCTGAAATATAGGGTGACCCAAAAATCCTGAAACAGATACATTTTATTATAAGTACGCATAAAAGTTATCAAATAACATTAAATTTGTTCCAACAGGCTTAGAATATTTCTAAGATAACATGCACCGTTTTATTCAATAAATCTTCCTTTCTTCTTCATTACCTATTTCAAATTCTCGGGACTTGCCTCCAATGCTCCACGCACCATTTCCTCCATGGACCTCCGTGGAGTTTTTCTAACTCTTGAGGCAATCTCCTTCTTGATTTCCGGGTTTTTGCGCTTCTTTGGACGGCCACTTTTGGCGCGATTTGTTAATCTAGCGGTCTCTTCATACCGTTGGATCGTGCGGTGTACGAAACGGTGCCTTGTTCTTAGAAAGTCGAGTCTTTTCAATATTTCACTTGCAAACCCCTCTGCTCGGTGAACCTCAATGATAGCTGGCCGTTGACTTTCAATTGCCGTACTCAAATAATTTGTCAAAGTTCCAACTAATTTTTACACTGAGTTAAAATTTATACTAAACACTATTAAATCTGAAAATATTTGATGTGTTAGCTTATATCGCAGTAATCTTCGTAGTTAAAAATGAATTTGCCTGAGAACTTTCATGCCATCTTGTACTTGAGACGTGAACTACCGCTCAACAGAAAGTATAGACAACAGAATCCAATGAATGGTATTAATGTCCATGAGTTGGTGCGGTAGATTTTGACTTAGAACGCATGCTTCCATAAGCGTAAAATAAATTGCATGTATGAAGTACTGAACCGCATTTTGGATTGAATCTCTGCTGCTCTTACTAAGTAAACATACGGACGCCTAAATTCCATAATCTAAGCGACGAAATTCTAATTGGAATGAACGGTACTAACTTTTTACATGTGATCTTGGATTCAAATTTTTTTAACTGATTTTATTTTTCAAACACTGAGTTGAAGCAACAACATGGCGACTGCCTGATTGATTCTGACATTTTCGTGCACTGTTCTACAATCGATAGTATATTTGTGGCACACCCACTAAGGTGTGAATCAATTGCAAATTTTGTGAACTGAACCCCTCAGGGGACGTAAGATAGGTCGTAGGCAATAGGGTTAGGTTAGTTAGGTTGTCCATCTTATGCTATGGGGACTTGTATCGCCATGGGGACATTGTTAGGTTACCTCAGCTTTAATTAGACCTTTGGGACTTCTATTTTTCGCGCCCGCTTTGCTTCTTTCCATTTTCATGCCTCTTTCGCTGATGACCGTTTACCTTTTTTTCTTCTTTACTCTTAATTTGCTATTTCTATGCGCAGGGGGATCCTGTGTGAGAACACCCTTGTGCATAGATACCCCGTTTTTCAAAGTACACACAAAAAGTCTGTGAATAAATACAATAAATTTTTTCTGTCATCCTGTTTCATGAAATTATCTGTTCGTTAACTGCTCAGAAATTCTGGAAAATTCGCTAGTTTTGTAAATTCAACTTTTGCAGGGTGTAGAATTTACGTCACAAGCTATGTACTTCTTTCAAGGCAATTTTATTTTAAAATACGTGATGTTTATTGTACAGCGCACTCTGATCTCTGCCATCTCCAACGAAATTTAGATGCTACCATTGACGAGAAAATTTTGAAAAAGTGCACTGAACTCGAGCTTCAGAAATGAAACCACCGAACGAAGATACAAACGCTAGACCTGCACGCTTGTACCACCTCGCCTTCTGTGATAAAATGGTTGGCATCCACTGTTACTCAGACTTCCTCTTAGCAGTACACCTGTCATAAACTCCCACCACCACTGTAAGAAATTTGAGATAAGCTGCTTTCCGATATCCTCGTCTTCTACGCTGCGAGATCAATTTTTTGCGGTGATTTTGCAACACTTCATTTTGTCATTACTTCCCATCGTTGTATGTTTTTATTTCCTTTTTACGCTATTTTTAAAGTAATAGACAGCAGTCTAGACACCACTAATCATATGTACCAAGAGCATTCTATGTTAACCAGTCACTAGTCGACCGTAAATTAGCTCGTTAAAAAATTTTCTCCAGTTCATTAATTCGTCACGTGATTTCATTGGTTTTGGTGCATGCCGTGGCTCTGTCGTGGACCTGTCCGTGCTAACCTCAAAGCTCATTTTCCCAAGCAAACGTACTGGTCCGATGAGAGTGAAATGATTTACAACTTGTCGTAATGCTTGCCCAATTTATTTGTCGTTCAGTGACCCTGTTGTTCAAGCTCTCCAGTTCCTGGATGTCATCAACATGAAAGACCCGAATCAGAAAGGTCAATTTTACCGAACGACGCTCATCCAAGTACTGCCTCACATACCAAAGGTGAGGTCATCCTAGACCTGTCTCACTATCCAAAGGTCAGGTCATCCTACTAAAGGTAAGGTTATCTTGGACCTGCCTCACATAGAGGTAATGTAATTCAGTTATAACCCCACAATACGCACACCACTATGTATTCAGGCCACGCCTTCATCACCGAAACATAGCGTTACTCATGAGTCCACCCACCTTAGTACTATGGTTCTCAAAGGGCTACACCGGGTACTCAAAGTGGGGTCGCCCACACATCTCCATCTCAATGAAGGTGTATTGAAACAACCACCTCCAGCATAGAATTGAGGTATTTGAGCTCGGAGCGCGTATCGAAGGTAAGGTCATCTACATCCTCGGTCATTAACATGGTGCAAGTTCATCTCAGTGATGTACCCAGTGCTTGATAACATACAGGTCATTTCTGAGCTGCATCGCATGTCTAAGTAACGGTGATCTTTGAAATGAATTTGATGTACAAAATATCATCATCCTCATAGCGTTGCATCACATGTCTCTGTCTAAGTCATCTGCATCTAATACAGTGAGTTATATGAATACCATCTCGCTTCACATGTCCAAAGATAAATTTTCAAGCGAACCGCAAAACATTACAGGCAAAATGAGATGATGCCTATTTTTTAAATTGGCTAAATTTACTATTATATTTGTTCCTAACATTATTAATACGAGTGTACAGTATATTGCTAATTTTGCCTCTCGCCTAAGACAAAGATAACCTAGAGTGATCAAATATGTTAATTTAGCTGCATGTGTAGCTTCTGACACCTAGAGTCATTTTATTAAACACATTAGTCCAATGTTACCTCATAGAGGAGATGTAATTTTTTTGATAAATTTTAATTGTGAAGTAGAAGACATTAGAATTAATTCAGAATGAAACCTTGAAAATTTAGTGGTATTAACTTAAAACTTCAGTCATAAAATGTGGAATGAGAGTACTCATCTCCATCTATTTCATGAGCCAAAGCTGGCTGGTGTTACGACCAACCATCGAGTCCGACCTAGTCACAAGTGGAGATGATACCTGGTGCTCTGTGACTAGCTCCGTGACACTGGCTCCACCACTACAATTTGTCAGAAATGACTATGTTGATGGTCTTTTGGCTTCAATTAGTCATCCTTGCGTAGTATCCTGCGCCAACACTTGATTATAAACGAGTAAAGTCTTTGTTCAAGATTCCTCCGGCTAGAGACTCCATCTAAACTTTAGTCATTAATGCCTCATCACAGTCATTTTTTCTTCCCAGCTGCTTGAGTTTTTGCGAAAAAAATGAAAAGCTGAGGCAGCACTTTTCTCTTTCTGGCTTCGCATAATCACCTTTACGGAGCAGATTTTTAACGTTCCTCCAATTTTTAATTTCTTCGCTCATCGATGATCAAGACGTTGACCATTTACTGCAAAAAAATAGACTGAGTTATCCACATTTTGTGGATTTGTTTAAAGAGACACGTCAGAGTAGGGCATGAGTTGAAGGAGTACCATCTTTACCTGTTACGCTAAGTTCGAGGCATGTCAAACATCACTCAACATTAAGAACCATATGAACAATTTAGCTACATGCCGAATCATCAAATCGAACAAACAAACAAAGAAACGACCAAAAACCTATTCTCGAGCACTCATTTTGGTCAAGAGTGAAGAACTGTGGGCGATGTTTTGCTTCATAATTGTCAAAGTTTATCCTAACGGAACTTGCCCTCGGCATCACCTTTCGGACAACATTCGTTAGCATTAACCTCCGTTCGTTTTTACACCAAAATGAACAATCTAAAAGACTCCTTTACGATCTGTCGTGCCTGTCATTGAGCTCCTTTCGTACCGTAAATTTGAGAGCTTAACTCGGAAGCAATAAACGCATCACTGGACGCAGCGTCTTCACATGCTGCTAAATTTTCATTAGTTTTGTCAGAGCTTTGAAATAATTGAATTACATAACGTTTACCCTATCAGGGGACACACCTTCCATTGACCGATTGCAATAGTCACGGTTCTGATCTCCGTTGTTTGAGTGTCTATCTTTTGATCAATATCATGAGTTTTCTTCCTTGAATTGGTGTTAGTCGAATCGGTCATATTCTCTTTCGTGCGAACTGTATTACTAGTCTACCAACGTTATTCATCAGTCCACTTATTTGTGTATTATTTAATTGAGAAAAATAGCAGTGTAAAATTATGCACACTGATGCATTTTCCGATGTATCAAGACGGGTACACCTGGGATACGTGTAAACTCTGAGTAAAGGTGCGCACTTTGACTCGTTTACGCGCTTACGCACATTATACTTCATACCCAGATGCAATATTTTATACTCATATAGGCATATAAGTTCATGCATCTAGGTGGGTAGTAAAATGCATGTAAGGGCGTAAATACGTGCATGCATACACTCGTATACTGCCCCCTTGGTACACCAGGCTGCCACCCTGAACATAGCGAAGAAAAATGAAGTCGGGCTAAACGTTTTGTCACTCTGACATTACAGAACATCAAGAAATAAGCTAGCACTTTTCTATCATATCACTGGGCTAAATACTTGCCTGTTTAAATTGCTTCTCTGGCTCCTACCGTCAATCTCATCGGTGCGTGCAGCTCATTTTTATGTCACTCCAGCACCGGCGCTTTAGTGCGTCGATTATTATTAAAGAGCAAGGTGATCAAGTGTGACTGGAATTGAGATAATACATACATCGGATGATTTCACGCCTCACTAATTTCACGCCTCACGCCCAGGGTCCTCAAACGACGCTACTCCTAGGAAAGAGCAGAAGCATTTACATTTTTCAATATACTCTTAACGCTTATCTGTAGTACGATTTATCGTTCGACTTATTTTTCTCAAAGTTACATAATACATTCAAGACGACAACTAATTATCTATAATCTTAATCCTTATTTCAGTAATTAAGGTATTTTAATAAAGGACGATCTCGTCTTCACCAGTTTAAAAACTACATCTACAAAAGCGTCGAATTCCCAAAAATTTTATTTACCTTTGTTGAGCTGGACGCCAACTGCAAATTGTTTGTTTCCGAGGCTGACTCGAAGTCACCGCAACCGGAGACGGTGAAGAAAGGCTCCATGAGGCGGGCGGAATTGCAGCAAAACATCAACCAGTAACATAGAGGGATTTGCATTCGAGTAACTAATGATGATGCTAGAGGTTGCAGTCATGTGCTAAAAGTAAATATCTAGTGGTGCATAAATATTTGCAATGTCTCAAATATTGGTGGGTGTGGCGAGCAGAAGCTGTGGTTCCTGCACATCTGGCCGTCGCTGCAGCAGGAGATGCGCACGCAGGAGGTGCTGGCTGCGGTGCTGCAGCCTGTGCTGCACATCGTCTCCAAGATCACCAGCGACGAGTATCAGCACATCGTTCTGCCGCATTTCAGGTGATTTTGCGCTCACTTCTTTACAACAGTTTTTTGAACGCAGCAAAAAGAGTGATAAATTGGTCAAGATATGATCTCTAACTGTTTATTCACAGAATCTTTTAGCTATCCCGTATGAGGTTCCGAACTTTTGAGTCAAAATATTGGGTATTCCTAATTTTTTCTGGAATTAAAAATCTGGTAGGGTGGCGATTGATAGAACAAGCTGCATTTGCTCTGTATTCAGCGGTTATCGAAATTTCTAGTCACATCACATTTGTGTACTTCAGATTTACTGTTGATCGACTTATATTTTTACATAATATAAATACTTGCTAAAAGCTACTGCATTAGGCCAGGTAAAACATGTATAAGGGTTTATTAAAACAAAATCTGATGTACACGCTCAGCGAATTTACAGGATGAAGCGCAAAAAACTTTTAATTTCCAGACCTTAATACGCGCTTTGTATAAGAAATGTGTAGAAACAAAAACGTTTTTGTATAAATGGAGGGATGTACGAATGAATAGATTTACCGAAATCGCTCGCGTAAAACAATCGATTTATTCCAACGGTACTCCTGCCAGACAGCAACAGCTACCGTCAACCGTCAAAAAAATTTCTTGAAGCCAAAGTTCACTGATGATATTGTCACCATTGATGAGGCTGGACTACAAGTAACGTCGCACGAGTCGAGTGCCGTTTTGACGGGCTTCATGCACTGCGGTGCTTGTATATTAGTGTAGGTTAAGATTCGTAAACATCGCCCATTCAAATTTATTACCCAAGCTTTCGCACGCTTAAGCAGCGTGCGTTTTCAAGGGACGAAACAACGAAAATTTTGGACCTATGAGATGCAGCGCCGTAAATAGGCTACGCCGACAAAATTCATGCAATGTTGATGGGGAAAATTTTATGATTGAAAAAATTGTACATTAGTGTATTGTTATAAGTGAAACACATCAATGCACACTCGAGATTTCGTAATAATATCAATAAATTAGGATATTTATCTTCCTTTGTGATCAAGTTGTTAATTCATAGATCAAAATTATTTACTCCCTGCACTTCACTCGAACACCCAACATTTTGTAAGACTATAAACGTAGAGATGATATCGTTGATGGGTTAATACGTACGTATTGAAGGGCGAGAACTTGGATTTTTGCTGCCTCGTTGTAGGTTCTCCAAAATCTTTGGTCGACATATTCGATAAGTATATTTTAAAACTTTACATGGAACATGAGAGTATTTTGTGCTGGCAATTTCGACAATCAGCGTATCATGCTGCCAGCCACATTGCATGTAAATATTCAACCTCATTGTGAGAGCATTAAATCTGCGCTGCAATTAGTTATTATACTCAGTAACTGAATTTGAGTTCGGTATCTGAAGGCCAAAATGTTTAGTTATTATCATCGGCACGAAGTGCTCTCACTCGCCAGGCCATGTGTTCAGGTCATGATATTGCTTTAAGATGAAGTCAAACTCCAACTCTACGTTTCGAGGCAACAAGCATATTAAAATGTTTAGTCTACTGAAGAGTTTTAAAAATAAGACGAACGCTTTAGAATTGAAAGTTAACTGAGAGTTCTTTCCGATCATAAATATCCCATAAACGTACTGGAGAAGCATTGTTCAGTCAGATTATTTTATAAAATCAAGTACAAAAGGATCCAAATGAGTGTGCTCACTGCTTGTAATTTTCTAAGGTGAAATAAAAAAACTCACACTAACTAATTTCATGCTGGATTGTAGGGTAACAATCAAATTAGTAATGTGTAGGTAACGCTTGCTGTTAATTTGCGCACTTGCGCATGTATTTGTTTTAAAGTTATTGAATTATATAAACTGTGAGTACATTTTTTGAACACTTCTGTACTCGAGAAAGAAAATTTTGTTTAACGGTTAAAACAAAAGTTGTTATTTCTCTTGCACGGAGGGTGCTAAAAAAGTATAATAATCGATTTTACTTTAGTCTAAAGTAGAGTCTGGCTCATGGGAACACACTGTAGCCTAAGAACTACAGCATCGACGTCTGTCCTTAGGATAAACAATTTATGTAGACTCATGTATTGTCGAGCAGCTTATGCTGCTTTGCTGTAAGGTCAACAATCTGCCATGCATTAACCTATTTCCTAAAAACTTCCTAGCTGCTAAACACATTTACTTCACAGAGGTGTATTCAACCAACCAAAAACGATTCAGGCATCAGTGACTCTGCTTGAAAATCTGCACATCATCCTAGAGAAAACTCCCCCCGAAGACATAGACACGGACCTCCTCCCTCTCATATACGCAGGACTCGACTCGAACACAGTGCAAGTCCAGGTAAGTTGGCCTGGATGACACGTTTTTAAAACTTGGACAAGACATTTCGCTTCCGTGTTTACGGGCCAAACTTCCTCACGACCAAACTTGCGCTTATCTGATTTTTACACATGATAAAGCCCTAGAATGCTTGCAAAGTTCAGGAAACACGGAGGTTTACTAGCTTCAGCCTATGTTTCGTGTCGTGAATTTGAGGATGTTTATTAAATTTAAGGTTTTTATTCCATTAGACGATTACAGAAAGTTGAAATTAGTGCCTCATTCAGCCTTCGTGTTTGGCTGGTGGAAGTAGAGCAGTGTTGTAGATGTCTGAATTATGCAGTAACGTTGTATTATTTCGAAAAAATTAAGTCATGATCTATGTATGAATTTCGCACGTAGAAATGTATTTTATGTTGAAAAGCATTGTCTCCATGTTTACCTTCATTTAATTCCAGCTAGTGTAAATACACGAGTATCGAAGTATCCCGTAAAGAATCTCCCTGCTGTATATTGCGTTAAAAATTTCTATTTAGTGCTGACACGAATTGAATGTGAGCTTGAAACTAGGACGTTTCCCCGCACAAGTGCGATGTGACGGACGTTCTAGACAGTTTTCAGATGAGGTTGTAACTCGCTGTCGAGACGACCACACTGACGGCGTGGAGCGTGCCACGCGGCAGCACGTGCGTGAATGAAGCTTTTGAACTTTGTTACACTTCAATTCAATATTTTTTCCGTTCTCGATGAGTTATTCTTTTGTAAATCTGCATAGCATTAATTCATGTAGATGGAAATATTTCAGAAATTAAGTTAGAGTTTGGAGCAGTTAGCAGGTGTACATCATTTATTTTGGCAGCTCTTTCTACGTGCTTGCGATTTAAACCTGAAAATTTAGAAAATAATTTCTGCTGTTCAGGCTTACAGTTTACATAAGCAAAAGCGCAAAAAAATTTACGATCTGTTTATGAGACGATGAAATACTCCTGAATAGTTCTGCTCACGATTATTCATCATTTTCACATAAGGAAGCAAGTCTTGCATTTCATATTCAGAGAAAACTTAATAGATTCATTTAACAACATCACCAATTTTCCCCAAATTGAATGAACTTCTTCATACGCAAGAAAATTATTCTTCCAACTGGGGACAAATGCTTGAAAAACCGTACGAGAATGCAGCAGGTATTCGATGTATAAGTTGAACGGCGAGGTCCGCCATAGCATCGCCTAACTCAATGTGCTCGCCATACTTGCAGACATTATCCTGACTCGGACGACAGACGCTGTCTAGCACCAGAATGTATGAAAAAATAGAATATTTTTAAGACTATGAAACTCTGTCATGTTTTAATATGCAATAAAATTTTACCCCCTAGCCATTTCCGAATACGTGCTCAAATATGTATCAGAAACCTATCACTTTATGCCATTTTTACCTTAGTAATGTCTGACGGATATATGTTTCTCAATTTCAAGCAACACATTACGAAACAGATATAATTGGTGTGTAACTACATTTCTTTGCAACAATCACCATTACCTGGACAACCGACATGGACAAATGTGCCCCAGGTGGCAGCGCTGACGGCAGCGACGAACAACTCCCAGTTCTTGGGTGTTGCCGAGATCAAGGCTAAAGTGTTGCCCAGAGCCAAGAGCATCTACGTCCAGAACCCAAATGATGTCCACCTTTGCCTCACCGTCTTCTCCTGCCTAGAGAAAATACTGGACAAGGTGATGAGAGAGTGCTATATTAGACTTTAAAATGCTACACAAAGTGATAAAAGAGCTGAACAATGTGATGGATATACGAGGGGGCTTCAAATAGTTCGTGAAAAAATGATAGTACAAAAAACTATTTCAATTATGATCTTTATTGTTCAATGCATGCTTCATCAAGGTCAATACACTTCTCCAAAAGTCGATGCCAGCCTTTAAGTCCGTCTGTGTAGAACTGAGTTTCTTGTGATGTAAACCATGTCAGAGCAAGTCTTTTTACGTCTTCAATTATAAGAAAATTACCCTCTTTCAAAAATATTTTCACCTTTGGAAATGAAAAGAAATCGGATGACATCCAATCAGGGCTATAAAGTGGATGTCTGATAATTTCCCCCCGAAATTTCCAAAGCACAGCTCCTGTTTTCCGTGGATTATGAGCGGGTGCATTCTCGTGGTGGAAGAGATTGCGATTTTCTAGGTCAGTTTCCTCAAAACGTCTTCATAATAATCAGATGTAATTGTCTTCTTGTTCTCGCGGACGTCAATGAGCAAAACCCCCTCTACATCCCAGAAGACATGGCCATGACTTTTCCTCTTGAACGTTCAGATTTTGCTTTGACTGGTCCATTTCCACCCGAGGGAGCCACTGCTTTCATTGAGTTTTGTCCTCGGGATCATACTGATAGAGCCATGTTTCATCCCCTGTCCCAATTCTTAGCAGAAAAGCTTCAGAGTCCTCATCCGACTTGTTCAAAATTTCAAAGAAAGATCTACCCTCGTTTGCTGCTGATCTGGGCGTAACAGCCTACAGGGACCCGTCTAGGGACCCATCTTGACTTCCAACTGGCGGCGATGTGTTATAACGGGCATTTAAGGGTTCATGTTTGAAAACGTTATAATATGTTGGTATAAGAACGTTCAAAGGCAATGGCATCAACATCCATCCGAATAATTTTTAGTTATGAACTTTTCCACGAACTTTTTGAAGCCCCTTAGTAATAGATAACGTGTTAATACCCTGTACTTGGGGGTGAAATGTTGCGAGAGGAAATGGTAGCAATATGCAGGGCCCTAATGCTGCTAATAAGGAGCAAGCTTTGAACAATTTGAAAGACTTTAAGAAAATTTGTGATGATATAACTTTTCAAGGACTCACCAGCTACTTAATGTTAGTGATTCCATAGTTGTAATTTTTAGTGTAAGTTAAATTCAGGAATCTGAGTTATGGTAAAAGTGTTGCTCAAGATGAGTTGCTTCTGCTCTTGCCTTCATTTTTAGCAAGTACTTTTTCAGTGCTCAGAAGCCACAATTAGTATACGTAAGTAATTTGGTCAAGTGCTTCCTTAACATTCACCTCAACTTTTGCAATTTTTCTTTCTTTCTAAAGCGATTTCTACTGCTTTGCAGCTCGAGCGGGCATCCATTATTGATGACGTGCTGCCGATCCTGTACGACGTGAAGCTGCAGGACGCAGAAATTACCGTCAAAGTTGTCAGTGAGTAGCTGCTCATGATGGATGGAGGCGCGCTGTACCCTGGAGTCACTCCTCCCAGCAGGGTTTCTATTGCCATGCATGAGGTGCCAAGACACAAGTGCAACAATACAGAATTATAAGAGAGCCAAGTTCCTAAGCTTAAAATGATGGGTAAAGTAATACAAAATAATGCCAAGTCATTTCACAGAGAAAGTAAACAGGCAAGGATGATACGAACGCTTTTGCTAAATTTGTAATGTCTTGCAAATGGCCTTCATGCTAATGCGTGCAAATAGCCTTCGTGAAGAACCAGAATGATCTCGTCACCTTATTTTCTTGAGGGTATAATTTTCGAACAAGAAACATTCACGGTGATTTCCTAATTTTACCTTACATTCGTTGCATCTATTCAATCAATGTATTCGTATACTAAACGAATAATAGAAACACACCCATAACTCAATTGTGAACCAGGAAGTCCAACGGTAATCTATTACACTTGAAATTCTGTGAATGGCAAGTCATAATTTACGTTTTAATTTTATCTAGTATACATAACATATGGTTTATTAGGATACGTTTTATATGATACGTGACGAGTGGTAGAAAAATGATCTGTTAATGAACATGACTCTCGAAAGATTGACAACCAGCTTTTAAAGTCTACGGTTTATGCTCCTGAGATTTAAGTACCTCCCATCATTAACCGTTCCTTCAACGCAGCGCCAGTAGATTGTACTTTACTGGCAGTATTAGTAGACTACAGTTCTATTGCTGTATTTCTGACTTGCTCTGCTTTACTAGTCAAGAAAATGACGTGTGGTGAAATTTAAAGACAAATGGAAGATTAAGTTGATTCTATGAGCATCAAAAATATCTGCCAGTTTGCAGATGGCTTACAGTATGGCTTACAATTTACATGTATTGTATTTTATGCTATCAGTTCGTCAGTTACCGTTTTTTCTCGATCTGTCAATTTCTGTCGTGTTATTTGGCAATACTATGGGAAGGATTTGCCGGTACAGATGCAATTTCCTTCCAACATCCAATGAATTAATTTTTTATTCCGAGTCACCGTCATTCTATTAGAGCTCACGGTGCAAATTGGAAATTAGAACAAACTCATCTTTACTGCTGCCATTTGAGCTATGATCTATCAACTGAGAGGTCAATTCTAACTTGCATGACCTTTGAAGATTAGATAAAGTTTATATAATGAATTTCAAACTATTTTATCACTGCGAATTAAACCAGGGACCTTATCGGTAAGATTTAGGACATTAACGATATTAGAAATTCCATATTACGTGCACATTATGATTCCCAAAAATGTTTTTAATCGAAATTGTCATTGAAGCAGGATGGAAAAAAGAATGTATTATTAAAATTTGAATTTTAGAAAAATTCTTTAGTTTTCATCTAGTTGACATTTGTGACACACACGCATTATTCAATTTTCTTTATTTATACGCAAACGAGTTCCTGTTTCACAATTGCAGTATTTCCTAAGCCCAATGTGCTGTCTAACATAATCAAAAAGTTAGAGTTTTAAATTAAAATTTACAGTCTAAACTTCATTGTGTGATGAGGAAATATACCGATTTTGCCAAAGCTTTGGAAAATTTCAATAACAGCACTAGTGATAGAAGCAGTTCGAAAACATAAAAAACGCTGTTATCTATAATTACTCAGGAAAAACCAATCACCGCGACTTTTAAAGTTAAAATATTATATATGGATGGTGCGGCGTTCTATCACACCAAGCTATCTGTTCTATCAACCAGAGATAACTGTTTCATATTTTTTTCGGCACCCAATATTGGTAAAGCAGCCCGCATAATGCCATTGAGCTGACAATCCCACGCGCATTCATAATATGCATTTTGGCCCACTTTTTGGCTTAATTCACGAGTGCTACAAAAAACAAAGCGTACTTATTTACATGTCATCTTATTAATGTGAATAATGCTTTGTGTAGACGCTGTGGTTGAGTGCGGTCGACTTTGAGAAGATTACCGTGTATAGCAGGTCGACCTAGCAACACGTAGCAACGAATTCGGCTAGGAAGGTTATCGTGGAGGTATGCGAAAAAGGAACCGTAATTTGCTGCTTGCTAAAAAATTCAAGGAAGTTTACCGAGAAACATGAAAGTTACCTTTTTGCTACAAAAAATATCCGTTTTATTAAATAATTACAAAGATATAAAGTGATTTCGATCAATGACAGAAATACATACTCCATGAAGAAAATTTTATTGCTAAACTCAATTTTAATAAGTAATTATAATATATGAGTTGATGTGTTCAAATATTTTTGTGAAAAATAAATTAAATAACGTGTATGATATGGTTTTACAGTTCAAGCTTATATATCTGGGCTGTGGTTTAGGTGTTTAAATTTAGGTATTCTTTAACCTGAGAACAAAATTCGTAGGCTCGCAGATTTTGGCACGGAAAGGGGATTTGTTCTCGAAAATAATTTTTATCATCAACATCAGGGGAGCTTAATAGGACTTAGAGTTCTATCTCTGGCAGGAGTGAAAGTAGAACGAGTTTTCTTCATTCATTGCTAAAGGGAACTTGACAAATTGAAAACATCAACGTAGGTAGTGGCGGTTAATTTAACAAAGTACTCTACGGAGTCTGTGGAGAGACCAACCAGGCCCTCCGCCGCGAGAACCGTTTGATGTTAGGTCTGTAGTGAGATAGAGGTCAGTGCTGAATGCCTTTTCTCGAGAGAGAAAAGCGTGTCCAACTATCGCATACCCGGTTGTGAGAGGATGAGGTGCTGGAACTCTACTGAAGAATGCCAATTATTCTCGAGAAACATGTTCACTTTCGAATTTGCTCAATTCCTAAAATTTTAAAGGGACCGCTAGGTATAGTTCCTATTCGGCGCTCGATAGCTCAATATTTTCCGAATGCTACAAACTTCTATGACAGAGATATAAACTGTTTTATTTGCATCAAAATGCTTCCATTTACAACTACGCAATAATAACATTTATATACGAAGCATGATTCCAGAATTATAAATTTACCAATAGTAAATTGGTGCTTGATTAGTAACCAGATGACTAAAATTCAGCTATGAGAACTCTTTCGTACAAACACTACAACACATTTACAATTAGCTCATACGATATGCAATGCATCGGTACGATCCGATCCAATGTTTACCCACGCACTGATTCGTTTGAATGAAAATTGTCTTCACCCTCCGTCAAATTACAGACATTTACCGGCTCATGCTGCACGACAAGAAATTTGGCCTGAGCATCAACCAGCTGGCAAACCGCGTGCTGCCGTCGCTGCTGCCGCTAACGGTGTACCCAACGCTGCAGCTCGAGCACTTCTCTTTCATCCTGGGCACCATCTACGAAATGCTTGACGTCATCGAGAAGTGAGTGCGGCGGCCAGTGATGTTTTGGGGCCCGTTTGCCGCAAGCGCTGGAAACATTTAGACCAATTTTTTCTTTCACAGTTTTTCAGGAGTGTATAATTATGCTTAGGCATGCACTTGTTTTATGGTTCAGCTGTGTTCATGATTCATTTCAGGTTCGTTATCAGGAGGGGTTGGAAATTACAGTACAAAGGAGGTAATAGTATTAGCTGTTTACCTAACGTATGTTCGAAACGAAAGACACTCAGCTTGTACTGAATATCATGTTTTTCCCCACTGTCTAATTTGCGTCACTTCAGTCGTGCAGCAAAATTTTTCACTTTTTTTTCGAACTTGGCACTCAAAGTTAGCCTAACATTTTACTACATATTTTCATTAGATTGATGTATAAATTCTGAAGACGATTACGTTACAAAAGCTTTAGAAAATTCATCGAGCTTTGGAACCTGATCTGAGCTGTCGCAAATGAAGCAAGGCTTGTAAATTTAAATTGGCCGTTTTCAAGCAATATATTTCACACCATTTATTCAGTTGCTGAACTTCTGTGCCCGACTTATTCTCTGAATTGTTTTTTTTAGTATTTCGAATTATTGCTTGGTTAATGTTGTTGGGCTTATAATTATTTACTGGATATATTTTACAAATGTTTACTTAAGATGCTTAAATATTAATGTCATTAAAAAGTAAGGCATATATGTAGTTGCTACACAATATTTGGCTGCAATGCAAACACATTAGGCCATGGTGTCTAAACATTTCTTCGTATCTTAACAGCAAAGCATCTTCAGCTTTCAAGAAAAATTTGAATCTATCCTGTTATCGTCGTCGTTTTATTTTCAGACACTTAACGCCAATAAATCGAATCTAAAAAAAATTCAAACTCTATGGATCATTTTATCAGAGGTTAATTCTAACATGGTTTTAATTTTTGACTGGCTAAATATAGTATTTTCTTCCCTTTTGTTTTAATTAACTGAGTAACGAGTTAAAAGTATGTGTAAATAAAACAGCCCTTCAAAATCCGCAAAAGATTTAGTACGAAGCCATTCTTTGGAGCCAGGACATCATTTCAGCAGAGTTTCGAATCTCATCCCATTTTGTCACACACCAGAGCGCGTTAAGGTTTTGATGACCACGTCACCCGAGAACACACAGTACTCAATTCCAGTCAAAGGGGAGCCGTTGGAAAAATCAACATTTGTTTTTTTTTCTATAACGCTCGTCAGACCTGAGTTACTTCCTCCAACGGGGATATTAATTAAGCAAGTACTGTAGTTTCACCGGTGTGAATGAGAAAATTAATTACGAATACCCATTTTCAAACTTGAGTGCGCAGAACAAACAAATCATTTCTTTAGTCTCGGGTACTTTGACTAAGTTTGACAAGCCTTGTTACTCCCGACCGTGACTGCGACAGGCAGCAGCGCAACAAGCTGAAGCTGGACAGCCTGTCGAGCCCGGGCGACAAGCGCATGTTGCGCCACCAGCTCAGCAGCGACAACATGAACCTGTCGCCCTTCTCTGCCTCTGTGCCCGGAGTCAAGATACACGACCCCAGGATGTCGACGAGCGCTGAGGATTTCCTAACTCGACGAGGATCGTCAGGTATCAACTTCCTCGGACTGTCTCGGTCAGGTAAAGTGCGCTCACCACGGCCTCTTCTGTTCGTTTTCCATGTGTTTTGTACATTTCACGAACGGTTTTTTTGTTCACCCTACTGTGTGTTTCCAATCGCCCTCACGCACTGTTATCAAATTTTTCTTAATGTCGTCAATTGACCGTCGCCAAATGCGTTGTTATTTTGTATCTAAATCTCAAATTTTTTTCTATACTTTACCCTTCGATTTTCGTGGTTTTGTGTTTCATTTTTTCATCTGTTTCTAAGCCACTAAAAATAACAATTATTTGAAATATTTTCGCTCACGCACTGGGTTAATTCATTTTGATTTCCTTAGTTGCTGCCATGACTGTTTGATAATCTGATTTTGTATCTCTCATCTCGCGTCAGGAACTCAGAGTTTACGTTAACATCTACCTACGTTATGCTACTTTCTTTGTTGCACTCTTCGTTTGTGTTTTTGAATTATTCGCGCCTGCTCTTCTAACACTGACTTCCGAACGGCCAGCTGTAGGAGCCCGCAATCATGTATGTGCTTCAATGTTAAGACGCTGCCCGCAAATCCTACTGTAAAAATGATATGCTATAAATAATTTATAAAAACATTTAAAATATAAATTGCTGTGTACTTGAATTCCATAAACTACTCTAAATTTGCTTTTAATGTTGGTAAACCACCCCTAATCTCCCATAAATTATCTTATTCGTTGTTTCAATGTGTAAATATTTTATAGAAAAACACCTCTTGCTTTCAAGCTGAATAAAGAGCTGGTTTGATGTCACGTTGTTTATTGTGAAAAACGGTTTGCTTTTAATTTCCTTATTCGGTGCAATTTTTATAAGAGGCTGTGACCGTGTTTCCTGAGAGGTTTTTCTTCCTCGTATTCGACTGGGGGCAATAATATATTTTCAACTTTCAAAACTCTTGTGTCTACAGACACGTAAAGAATAACATTTGTCTGAAGAAGTTCTAAATTTACAAATTTTAGAATTTATCGAAGAAAAAGCCCATATGCTTAAATTCAAATATACTACCTCCTATAAAATCAACGGAGCTCTTTTCAGTCTAGATTGCCCCACCTATGCAGTAAGCTATGTACATTTGGGAGCGTCAAATAATCTGGTGATGAATGATCACTGAGACGCGAGTTCGAGATAGGAAATGTTCAATAATTTTAAAAAACGAGGAATTTAATTTGTTATAGAGGAATAATGGCAACTTTAATGATATAATTCATCAATTTAGATGCCAGAAAATCTAATCAAAGTTCATATTCCACTAAATTCATTTATTTTTACAACAAGTTCTCTTCAGAATCACGCGGAAAATATCCGAACTTTAATTCAATAGTCAGAAGTCCCAAATTTCATTGAACCTCATATGTCTTTATGGAGAGGTTGACACTGCATTCGTTTCTAGACAAAAATAATGCAACGTAAAAGGCTTTATTATCATAAGTAAAACTACCTGAAATAAAGTAAAAATTGTGAGATCTCACAACTGCTATAAATAGTTTACCCTTTTCTTACTTACATTTTGCTATATTTTGTAGCTTAAAATTAAATTTTAAAATCTTTTAGCCTAAAATTCGCAATCTCTTAACGTAACTATGTACGCAAAATTTCGTCGGCTCATTCTGATCTCCATGTTCGTAATAACTATGATAACCTGTTAAAAAATTAAGGAACTTTTATTCGTTATTGTTGCACGTATATCGGTGATATCGGTCACGTGCTAAACCTATCCACCAGTGCAACTTTGAACGTTATTAATAAGGCGAAAGCTGTCTCCCTCAAAAACGAACATTCAGTTGCTGCAGTTTCACACAAATGAAAATCGCTACTTAATTTAGCCTTCTGGTCTGCAGAGTAGCCCTGAAATACCATGTGGATTAAATAAATTAAAATAACCTATAAGCACATGACTTCAGAAATATTGATCTAAAATAAAATTACCTTGCCCGAGAGCCTGAAGGATCTTTAGAGTATTAAGGCTTAAGGAACACTGGTTATGAAGATGTAACTCTGAACCAGCGGAGTAACCCTGAAGTATCATACCAACGTAACTAATGATCATTAAATCAAATAAAATTCCTGGACTATTTCCTTTTACATGAAAGGGTGGTCGAGTGTTCATTGTTCCGAAGAGAAAATAAGAAAAAAGATGAAGCCTCGACGTTTCTTGGCTCCTCACTCAGGCTGCAGCAAAAGACAGGCATCCGGCACCGGGTCGCTAAATACAACCCAGTTTTGAGCGATGAAAAGACATTTATCTTTGTTTATATTTTCGGATTTTAAAATACTAAGTACGTTGCGTTACCCAAATTATATGCTTCGTTATCACAAAATTATATTTTCTTTTCATTCGTTACTTTATAGTCAATTGATTTTCAAGGCTTTAAGTTATGCCGTTGGTGAACGCCTTTGCCGCTATAGTAGCATAGTTTTGTGCAATCGGAAAAGAACTAGAAATTTCATAATTTCCGATATCAAAGTGTACGTAATAATAAGGAAAGTAGTAATAATATCCTGATATTTGAAATACAGACCATTAAATATAAAGATTATATAACACTAAAATAACTTGATTTTGATGTCTTCATTTAACCAAAAACAATATTGATATTAGCTTTCAAATAAAATTTTTTGAGCCTGGAGTGTCTTTTAGATCAACGTTTATCAGAGTAGATCTTATCAATTTGAGAACTCAACGAAGTCTATCTTGATTTGAGATAAGGCATAAATCGAAACTTTTTATTTCGTCTGACCCACAGTTCAATAACATTAAAAGACCTTTCGAATCGTCGACAACTAGATTTCAGTTCGTTTTATAACTTATTTATTAATTACTAAAAATTTCAATCAAGCGTTATATTTCTGTGAATTCTTGGGTTAGTCGTATAGCTGACTTGCAATCGTTCTCAGAAAATTCTTGAGTTGGTCGTAGAGCTGACTTGCAATCGTTCTCAGAAAATTCTTGAGTTGGTCGTAGAGCTGACATTGTTCTCAGAACAAGTGAATTTCGCGGCGGCGAAGCCTTATATCTACCTCAAAGATAATTGCACACGCGGTTTATAGGACTTGTATGATTCATACTTATTTCAAATTACCTTTTAAAATAGCATGCACATTGTAACGCGTTTTTAGTTCCACAAATTTATCACTATTGAACACCTCCTGTATAAATATAAGCAGTTCTTGGTACTACCACCTCGTGTGCGAGAGTGTCTTTGTTGTGACACGTGGCGGTCCTCGACCCTGTTGTTCACACACTCCTGCTAATGAAGTCGTTCTTACGTGCCGTAAACCCTCTGCTCTGCGGATACTCGTGAGTGTTCTATAAACAAGACTTTATTTCTCTCCGTGGTGCTCGAACACGCCGCGCCTCAGCATCCGTGGGTGGTGAGTGTGTCACGCTTCTCTGCCTGGTCACTCGCATCATCGAGCTCTTTACTCACATGTTGCTCTGGTTACGGGCTTACTTATCCCTCATCTCATAGATCATATGTTGCGCCGATTACATGCCTTAGTGATTACAGGGAGCGCTAATTACATGCTTCCCAGACCCTGTGCCACACTATTCATATGCCTGAATCCTTTTTTGCTATGCTGATAAGTTGCCTACGTGCTCACGTTCTATCATACTTGGTCACTTGTCCAACCGATCAAACACCGAGTTATCCACATGTTTACCTCTTGTATGCTTAGCTCATAAAAGGCATGACTGATGATATGCCCAGCGAATCACACGCCTAGCTGGTCGCACGCCTCATTGACTATACGATTCCCATTTTGCATGCCTCCTAGTTGCAACATAATTTACTGCGGTGTTCACTTGCCTCGCTGATAATTAACACTCAGTATTAAGAACCTCACTGATCTCACACCTCTCGCCAATTGCATACTTACTGTACAAGTGCCACCTCTACCGTCGGAGTCCACGCTGATCATTCTTTTCCTCTTGAACACCATCTTTCTTATTCCATTTCACCTACACCTCGCCCTATAATATTAGACATACTGTGGTCCACTTCACTTACACACCATACTTGGTCCACTTCACCTGCACATACCACACTTGATACATTGCACCCATTGATGATCTGATTCGCACTCCGTGTGCCTAACTGATCACATTCCACACATGCTTCTTAAAGCACTTGTTTCATTTTTGACGGTACTGTCACGGGTGCCACTCATACAACCATTATAACACTTCCACTCTTTCGATCACGCCGCCACTCAAGTTACATCACTTGCTACGATTGTCAGTCACATCACTAAAGACCCGTTCTAAAATCTACGCGATCTGTACAGTGGGTGGCAAACCTAATTAGTCCTGTGGCTGTGAGCTAGTGATGCAATTGTCCTCATGGCCATTGCACTACCCTCTCTCAGCAGCGCATCGTCCAAAAGTGTACATATTCCCTACTATCAGTGTTCTTTCATGTTCTCCTTCTTCGTATTCCTTTGTACTCTAACAGCATTTCCCTAGATCATTAACATTTTTTCCCCGAAATTTTGTACCTCAGAAATGATTTATTTTGTTTTTATTATTTTTATTGTTCACGTACTTTGTATCTATTAGCATTATAGCAGTTGTTTTTTCCTTTACATAAAGGGCCGCAAATTCCGCTATTGCACTTTTTTAAACCCTGCCGTAGCTTTCATAGAAATTCTCAGATGTTTGCATGACCCAACCCAGCCTTCGCATGAATACATAGATATTAATTTCAGCTTTGATAAGGACGGTGCATGCGAGATGTTGCAAGTTGCAATATTAACCCATGTGAATTAGAGTCAGTAATTTCAAAATTCCTGCCAGTTATACAATAATTGTACATTTTGGTGTTTTATTTACGATGTACAAAGCGATTATTAATCACTGCGGCATAAATGATGCTGCTTTGCTAGGATTCCTAAATCCGAGGTCATTAATATAATGCATCCATGTTTTTCAACTGTCCTCACTCGACAATACTGGATTGACGTGGTTAACAAAGCGTAACCTTATTGGTGCGTCTTCATTTTAGCACTACCATGTAGAGTGCACCTATTGCTGGAGTAGCTTTGAACATTAAGTAGGTCTTGGTATCCCAAATGCCAGTTTTTAACACTGAAAAAACGGTAATATATAACTCATTTTCATTTTATTTCTATTTTTAGTGAGATTGGAAGTCAAGAACTTTTTTTGAGAGCTATTTTAACTTTTTATATAACTCAGACCAGGTAAATATTTTTTACAGACTTGTGCATCACTTGAAATGGTGTTCCGTTTTTCTGTAAGCAAAACTGAACACACTGATTTTGGAAAACTTTCTGGAAAACTTACGAATTTGAATAAGATTGGAAAAATAAAACTTCAAACGTATGATCAATATTTCATAGTTAAACATTTAACAGAATTTCAAACTGGCCGAAAAACACGATAAACTTATAAATGTGATACGAGGCTAGGATTTACCACGGAATATTTGTTTATTAAATAAAAAATGTGTGAAAAAATTGTGCACTTTGACAAAATTAGCTACGTCTATGTTTTCGTCTCGAAGTAAGTTGATATTTTATGCAAACTCGTTATCAATAAGTATCCGTTTGCCCCCTGATTTCTAATAGTTGCTTAAAAACCAATCAAACTTTATGATTCCATGGATAGCAATACAGTTACTAGCCTAGATAACAATGCATACTCAGGAAACACTGCAAATAATGTCAAACTACGAGAAAGAAAGAAAAATTGTGTGGTGATAGCCGTGTACAAAATTCAACAGATTTTATGCGTAATTTGTCCTGCCTGAGAGGTGACAAGAGCTGCAAAAGCCGGATGCGCGAGGTAGACAATTGACTTTCTTTGTTATTGTTCAGGCCCGTCGTCGCCAGACTCTCATCTGCTACGCGTGCAGTCCTCCTTCATCGGACGACGTTTGTCTGACAACTCACTCATCATGCCCCCTCGTATCCACGTGAACCATTCCTCATGCTCCTCCCCTGGGGATGGCTCCCTGGGAGCGTTCCCCATCCGGAGACATTCCAGCTTTGGAGCAGAAAGAAGGGGGTCCACTTGCATGAATCTGTCACCGCCAACGGTAGGGGGGGTGAGAATGTAGAATTTTCTGGTGTGCCGTAACACTGTCGCCTAGCTGGTCTGGTGAGCCCTTGCTTCTCTTAGTCGTGTTTGTGTCTGGTAGTCTTTCGTGCAGTTTTGTAGTTGGTGGACTCATCTGTTAGATCAATCGTCACATTTTGACGTGACATCGTTTTTTACTTATATTTCAATTCGAGTTATATTGAAATTGAATATCTTACTAGCTAAATAGCACAATTGAATGTGAGCCTGAAGTAGCTCAGATATGCGGCCTTTTTCATTTTTGAACCCAGGAAATGGCAGTTTTTAGTATCGATGGTAACATGCCCTCAAAAATTAGAAGACGGGAAACAGTTCGTAAAAACACCTTTATTTTTCACAAAAGAGCTTCCAAAAATGGAACATGTACATAAAAAAGCAAAAATCAGCTAAAATCCCAATGTGGCTCTTTGGCATTAGCAAAATAACAAGTCCATCTTCATAAAATCCACAACAGCAATAAAATTGGCTTGCTAATATCTGTTAAATATGTAATCCGTAATGCTAGTTTCAAACAATGTAGGTATTATACGTCAACATCGCAGACAGTGGTTGAACCCAATCTACATACATCTTTCACATGCCTTGTTTTACGTCACGACTGTGCCCGAGGAAACAGTCTACCTGTGCTCCGGTGGATGTCACAGGTAAAGTTGCGGGACCTTCACGCGTAACGAACCTTGATCGGAAACCTAACTTTGAAAGATAGTATAGTATAATGAATGCATAGCTTTTGCATGTAGCTGAGCTAAATATTTTTAATTGTTTACGATCTTCATTGGTGTATGAACTAAGGAGAGTAGCAAACTCTGTCAGTGCCGGTTTCTGAAGAAGGCTTGCCCCGTAAATGCATTGTATATACCTGAATTTCTCAATGAGTCATGATAGAGCTTTCTCACGCCTACTGCATAATGTGTACAATTGCAAGCATACTTGGCGACTGCGACCTCAGCTAATGAATTTGTAGTGGTAACTTAATCACTTGAAACTTTAAACTGAAAGTATTTAAATTTAGAATTATTAACAACAATTCAAATAGGTAACTAGGACTAAATTACCACGTCCTGATCGAAGTTATGGTAGTTTTGATATTAAATATTAAACTTTAAAATGAATTTTAATACGTAATTTGTGACATTTAATTTATTCAGAAAATCTCCCTTTTCCTCAAAAGTCTCTAGCCACCTACCTATCTGTCAGTTTTTTGATGCCATTTTTACTCAAATAAAGGGTGGTTAAATTGTAAGGGCCGATTTTGAATGTGAACCACACCTAAACGTCAAGTTTTTTTCTGCATTTAATTTGACATTTCTCTATTTCATACTAATCCAATTTGAACCACGGTAAGATACACAATCGAGCAACGTGTTAAAGTTATTCAGGCTTATTATGAACCTAATCTGTGTTTTATTCAAAATCAACGTCGGCCCTTCAAATTTAGCCACCCTATATTTTGTTTCTGAAGTTAATAATACTTACAGCTCATTTCCAACTTAGTCTTCTTAAGAATGTTACGTGTTTCTCATGATCATTTTCTAAGCTGCAGAAAGGATGTAAATTGATGTCAAAATTAAGGCAACTATGATAGTATTTTCCAATCATAAGTCTGAGTCTCGAATTAAACTCCCATGCTATATGTGTACGCGTATTGTCTTGTAGAAACATAACTTTACGAATGCCATAAGCTAGAAATTTTACTACTATAGCATTTTTAAACATTTACATTCAAACCAGACAAATTTATGTCAGTTTTGAATAGAATTATCATTTCAAAAATGGCGAGGTAAAAAGGGTAGAACTTATAACCCTAACACCTTTTTCCCAAAGACTTTCATTGCCGACCATTGCAACTCTTTTTTAAAAAATGTTTCCTAGAAAGATTACGAAATATAGATCAGTGTGAATGTTTTTTGGAACACGTGTTTTTTACAGTAGAAAGTTTGTGTAATTGCCTTATCTTTGTTGTGAATTGTAAAGGCCTGACATAAATTCTAAGATCGTTGTATCAATAACTTAGTGTGAGATTTCACAATTTTAGTTTGCTCGTGTATGAGACAGATAATTGAATGTGTTTTGTTAGCTGGCAGTAATAGTCTCACTTAGTTTATAGACACTAGTGGAATATTTTGTTGGATGTAAAGTGGTGCATGGAACATGCTATTCTATATAACAACCGCTTGTAGTAGAATATAGTGATGCTCACATGTTTTCGCCTCCGAGTACCGCACGAAGGAACGCATTTTGTATGGAGCACGATTCAGTCGAAAAAGAAAAGACTTATTAGCAAAAAAATCAGACTAAAATGGTCTTAAAACGGCAATCGAAGAAAATGATGGAATTACTAGCCTATGCTTAGGTTCGTGTAGCACATCAAATTGAGCTAATGCGTGATTTTACCGTAGATGAGTAGCCCTACGTACGGTGACTTTAAGTTTGAATGTTGCCACCAAGTGTCACGTTTCGAAAAAACAATTTTAATACTGTAGCTCGTCCTCTTTAATCAAAGTTTACTCTGGAAAACGGCAAGGTAGAAGCTGCTACGCATAAATGTTTTTTGAAAGCGAGAAAGGTCAGCTCTGAATTCCTGCAATCCAGTGGCGCGAGTTACCATGGAATGGTCTGCACGCGAAGAATCTGTTGACCCAATGTCTAAAAACTCGTTGAAACATAATCATTTATTTATCATGATGTTCTATTGCAGTTATTTAAAATAATTTCAACTCATGAATTGGAGTATTTCACTGAGCAAAAAGTTCTATGAAATCTAACATGTGAATGCATTATTGGGTTTTGATCTTGTGTGCGCTGGCTGCTGCTCGTCTTTATTGTATTTATTTTTTCTGAAAACTTAGAAGAATTTGAAATGGCCGAGAAAACTCTAACACAACTGAGAAACATATAGTCTGACTCAGCTTACCGATCAGAGTTATAAATCAACCCCTTCTCAACTAATATATTATATAAGATACTAAATACCTCGTAGTGGCGACACCTGAGGATTTCATTCCTGAGAACATCACCTTCGGTGCAATATTCTAAAATTCTCAGGTTGATTGACCAAAGCTTAGAACGTATTTCCTGAAAGACAAGAGAGTTAGTGATTCGCCTATTGTCAATTTCTGACCATTCATAGCTGCCAAATTGACATTTACAGTGACATCATTGTTTTGTATGCAAAAGTTTCTTGTGCACGCAACGAACCTGACGTCATCCATTCTTAAAAGTGCCCCTGGTATTGTAGGAGCTGAGTCGATGTCTTCAAGATTTAAAGCTTTACTGGTATCCACAACAGATACTTTTGTCTACTCTTACGACTTAACATTCATTACTGATATTTGTTTGTGGATAGGCCCATACTGATGTACTGGTGCTTTACTAGCTCATCTGGATCTCTTTGAACTGGTCTGGTATTATTCAAGCTGTGTTTACTCATTCGAGAACCCTTCAAACGCTGTCATGTTGCTGAGGGTATTGCTCTTACTGAGGGCGATTGGAAAACAAAATGTAAAGTATCGCTCAGTGTAAACTATTGATGGTTTTCAGTTTAATCTGGGAAACCATGAGTCTCATTTCTACAAATGCATAATGAAATCTGAAACAAAGTTAGTGTTAATGAATGTATTAGATCAACAGAACTATAAAGTCAACCATTAGATTTAATTTTATTCGCAATCACATTCATAAAACGGCAAGGCATCAGCCTCAAGGTCGCCAATTACCGAACGTTGAACTGATCGATGAAGATGAATGTGGTGCAGCTCAGTGAAACTTCGTGAGTCCAGACTCATAGTCACAAGCCTTCATTAAAACTAAGTCTTCAAACGCTAGCAAAAATTTTGAACTTGAACTTCTTAAAACAAAAAATTTGAACATCGAAACTTAGTTTGCTATTTCCACTAGGGTGTGCTATGAGAAAAATTACACTGTGCATTGTCTACATCAGACACGAGCATGAGATTTTGAAAAGTAGCCCCTTACTTGATAGCTGATAAACTCAGTGTTCGCATTGTCCATCCGACACACACCAGTTGATGTGCTTGAAGTTTTGAAATGCCATCCCATTACTTAACTCTTTATCGACCAAAAGGACGATACGGTCTCCGTTTCATAATTATGATTTTAGCTTTTCGTACAGAGAGAAATGTAGTCTTATTGTGTGTAAGAGAACATATAAATAAAGGTCGTGTTAGTTTTTTGTATGAAGCTAAATATAAACAGCCGTATCTCGAAAATAATTTGGTCGTTTTAGGGTTAATGGCCAGTATAGAGTGGCTATTGTTTGCTAACTGTGTCTGTGTGTCCACAGCTGTGCCGCACCCTGGTAAGTGGGAGTGCCATTAACAGGGGGGGCGCTTGGTCTCCCCCACGCCGCTACCTCCCCTCTCCCCCGCTCTGCCTCACTCTACAGGTCATCATGAGTTAGCTCTGTTCACTTTCACACTCCCTGTTTGTGCTTCGAAGTCGATCCTAGAACTGCACGTTGCCATGGGCACTCTGAATAGTTTCTTGAGGTTGAATAGTTTATTGAAGGGCGTGTCTTCATGGAAGATGATGAATCTTTCGTTGGTCTGACTTAAAAACTTGCATTATGATTTGCAGATACCACGGTCCATCATTCAAAATGTAGTTTGATGAATTACGCCGCATTGATCACGGTTGAGTTAACGCATCGATTGACTAGGATGTCTATTGACTGAGCCATCTTATCGGAAAGTGTTGAGCTGGCGTATATTATCCATCGCGTGCTTTGATTCGAGTGCGAATCATATATATATGTTATCTCTGATATCATTAAGCTATACCGAGTGCAAATGGCAACGAGTGTACGAAGATCGAGTGAATTTTACTTTTATTTATTTGCTGTTTCTCTGTTTCTTTTTGATTTGTGTCTTGATGACAAGCTCAGTTGAAAAAGTCAGCCAGTGGTAACATCGCTCTCTACAGTTCGGCGTGTGGTTTGTAGGCTCAAAAGGCTAAAAAAGCTTCAAGATTTCTTTCGTGGATTTCAAATATAATAGAAGCAATACATCAGATCTATTATTATTGCAACGGAAAATATTTAGGAAGAGGCGCTTCTCGTCCATGTTGAAGAAAGACTTAATTAAGCTCCCACAATTTTAAAACTTGAAGAAAATTTGCCTCGTTATTTGAATTGTCATGAACTACCAAAGAAGGAAAAATGAGCCGTGTAACCATTGCTGCTCAACTCAAATTAGCTAACACCGTAACATTTGATGTATCCTAACGTGAATAAAAAATTCCTAGTAAGAACTGTGGCATCACCGCATGAGTGCATGAATGTTCTTCAGTGGGAATATTTTTAGCGTTTCTGAAGTTAAGGAAGCGCTGTTATTTCATAGCTGGCTTCGAATTGTTAAATAAGCTTCCTGAAATTTCAATGCTACACTGATTCTTTTCAGTAAAAACTTTCATAACCTTCTATGTCATCGAAAACTTACGCCTCAGTTTGCCTTCTTTTTCTTATCTCGCTTTTTATTGGTGAGGTAGACACAGTGTTGCTTTTGTATCTCATGACTTGTTCTTAGTTCATTTAGTATTTGGTGTACTGAACTTGAATTTAAATCAGTATCTTATTCTCATAGGACTTTGCTTGGAGTTACAGTGTTTTGACATTCTTAAAGGGTTCAACAGAACTGTATGCTCACTGAGTTTATGGAGGACCAAGGTTTTCGGGTGTTTCATGCGCGCAGCTGTACTCGTGGTCAAAGGCTGATGAATTTCATGTTATTGCCCCATTCACATCGGCAACAAACAATTGAAAATAACATAACTAGCATCAAAAATTGTGTTTCTAAGATGCCCCAAGAAGTGACCGTATGATTCTTAGAATTGGTTATCTATATCTGCGTGGAAATCTCATCTCAAAATCAATATTGCATCCGGGTTATTGCACTCATACCGCGAAAAACTGAAGCTTGTAATTTAATTTCTATTTAAACGCACTTCAGCTCGGTATTTTAGCACCATAATACTTCTCCCATACTACCATTGTCATCTATGACTACAAATATGACCTCGTATCATTTCTGACTTTAACTTCAGTGATATCCATCGTTTCCCATGAAACGCCTGTAATGTTTGTAACGTTGCTCCGTTACACGTCAGATAAAGACTGCCTAAATCCTTCGTAATGACGATCTTCCCACACACGAAGGAGCAACTTTAGGTTACAGCATCCTCGACTGATGCACCCTGACTTGTTCTGTCCCATCTTTGATATTTCCAGCTCAATTTAGTCCAGTTTAAATCGAATAGAGGAACGCTTCACACTTCATCTTTGAACAAAGAATGTGCATGCACCTTTTTGCACGACGACTTTAACAAGATATTTAATTTTGTATTCTTCCAGTGTTACTCGTTTTTGTTTCTCATTAATAGAATTTCAAGTTCAGTTCATATTCATTGAATACTTTGTACTGAGAGGTTAGTTGGAATGGAATGAACAAATATATTCTACTATCTTCAATTTTAGTAAAACACTACTCTAAGGCAAAAATTTCATTCGTTAGGATCAACATCAACTGTCACCATACCATTTCACTATTGTTCAAGGACGATACTCCTAACATGCACTGTATGGCTCATGGCGAAAATTAACAAACAGGTATTTACTACTTTAAACGAGGTGGTGAGAGGTGTATACTTTGTCCAAAACCTGTCGTAGAAAAACTATGAACTTGAAAAACGATTGCGAGCGTTCAATGCCGCTAGTCAGTTTAAGCTGAAATCAAGTACCTACTCTGAGGGACTTCAATGCAGTCTAACTATAAACTGCGTCGAACTGTGTCCAAGACTGGATAAATAATATTGCTTCAAGTAATTCTACGTCTCTGATAAAATTGGCTATATAGTCCTGTGTGAGCTAGCCGATTTGTTGAAAAATCATTGTAAAGCGATAGTTCTGTTACTTGAAAGGCCATCAAATTACTGTACCATGTACTTTCTCTTCACTTCATTTAAGGAGCATATATTGAAACTCTTAATTGGGAAAAAACTTTGAGAATATATAATTGTTCCAAAATAATTAATTTTTCAGCTTCAAAACTAGTAAAATTGTAGAAGGAAACACAAGTACTGATGTTAAACAAATGAATAAAATGCTAAATATTACAATTTCTTATTGATACTCAACTGCATAAGTGCTATTTTTCGACCGTAACATTTGTAGTAATTTTTGAGAAAGAGAAAGGTCTGTGAAAAATATTTAAATTTAAATTTAAAAGGTATTACGTCAACTCATTTGGTAAAGAATCTGGTGTAGTAACTTTACATTGTACTGATGGATGCGAATTTAGTCTTCAAGCGTAGACCCTCAGAAACCATTCTTTTCTAAAGATTTGATACGCGGATTGTTAATTAATTTGCATAGAAGATGAGCGTACTTGACACATGTGAATAAATTGCGAAGAAACTCTGTGCACACATCTTAAAAATTGTGGGCACCACCTCAGCTGCTCTCGCTGCTCTAAGTATGTAGCGTGTCCAAACTTAGGAAAACTAAGTAAATTCATTCGCTAATTGTTGGTCTTCAATTAATGCATATGAGGTTGTGTATATTTATACTCTACTGCAGCTGTTCTCTACTGCCTTAATTATTTTACTTTCCGTTTTCATGCTTCATCTGTCACCTAGCTTTTAGCTACCCCTTCTATTCCTTTATCGTTCGATATAATGAAATAATAATTATTTAAGTTGCGTAGCCATTTGATTAATGAAAAATTGTATTGTTAGTTTTCAACTACATCAGTCATTTCTGTTTTCAACCATCACAAGACGTTACTTCAATTGCCTGCAAAATTTCTCAAGATCGATAACTTGAGAATCATTGTTCAAGCGTTTGACAGAGTCCTCTTCGTTCTAACCACGCTTGAACTCTACCATTGCTCCGTTACAACTGTCTGCTCTGCTACAGACCGATGCAGGCCTCCAAAAGCTGTTCACTGGTTCGAAAGAACATAAATCATGCACAAATCTAACACACCATGCGACTAAGACACTCATCCAAATTCACACTACTTCGTACTTTGTACTGCACTGAATACTTGAAATATTATTTTGCCTATATAGGGCCGACGATATTGGACTTAGCAGAGCAGTTCTGTGGTGTTTACAAATTGAAGTCCCTGGCTTCCGAACTCTGCATCATGTGTCATTGCTTTTGAAACATTATTCTATTCAAAATTCAGTCGCATTAATTCCTACTTCAATTCTCAGACGTGAACAAGAAAATGTTCTACCATATTTAAGTTTTATGAACATAATTCAATGTTATTTTGCATTTACTCATTTAATTAGTTCCCATTTGCCCGAATGTAAGCTATTTCAAGTTTACTTGCAACAGTCACTCCATGCTCAAATACTTTCCCGAGATAAATTTACAACGAGATATGAAGGAACTATATGCTGTTATTACATTTCATTGAGGCCCAATACAGGCAACCAACATCCAATCAACTCGGAATAGAAACGTACCGAGTGAGCGTGACACTTGCTCAGCGACATGCTGTGATCGCTCGCGCTATGTTCCAAAAACACACGAAAAACTTCGTCCTCAGCATCATTTTATCATAGGATTTGTAAATCTCCCATGATATACACGATGACCCGAAGGAATCCTAGAAATATATATTCGCGTGCGTTCCGTGCTCTCCAAGATGCTCTAACACTAACATATTAAATCAAAAAATCTTATGTTCTTATTTTATTGCTCAGTGAACAAGTTTTTAATTTTGGTTTTCTTCATGAAAACATACATTTACCCTTTAGTATGTAGTACTGGGGTTCATTTTCTATTATTATAAATGACTACCCTCTTGCATAGGAGAAAATTCATACGGTACTTTCTTTACTACACTGACTGTGAGCGCAATGTAAATTGAAGTCGTACTAGTCATATGAGCTACGGTAATCGCACCTACAGCTCTGCTCTGATCGCCATAGATGCCGCAGACACGAGTCATCTCTTGTCACTGTCACGAGGCTCGTGGCGGGTGACACGAGTCATCTCTTGTCACTGTCACGAGGCTCGTGGTGCGTGACACGAGTCTAACGAGTCTATCTGTGCCACGGTGGCGCGGTGGCCGCGAAGTGGACATGTGGTGATCTTTGGATGTCCAAGTTATGAGTGATGAACACTACCGTCCCTTAGTTCCCTCTAAAAATATAAGTATAACAGCAGGAAATACAGGGAAATTTTTAATGCGCTAAACAGTATTTGCTACATTAAAATTGCAAATTTCAGCATAAGTGTAATACTGCAGATTTGAAAATCTTACAAGTTCTGAATTCTTGCCTTAAAGCGTGTTTAGAATAAAATTGGGGCAAAAACTGCTAAATTAAAATTCTTATCTTAGCTATCTAGAATACAACATATTTGTTAATAAAAAGTAGCTAGTACCTTACAAATAAATCTCATTTCTTTGTTCGACATTTATGTTTCTATTTGTTTCATCCTGCAGTGACGTCTTGGTCTGTAGATACAAGCATTTTAAGTAGCTGTGGTAACCAAATAATTTGAATTATAGTCACAGTGGCGTATGATAATATTGTCAAAGGGTGTGCTAGTGCTGCATCAAGCATATTTTTAGCTTTTTTGGGAGGTACTTAGTGTTTCCCTGACGCGAGCCGCTTATAAACCAAGAATCATAGTTACATCCAAATTTTTTATCCCACCTGACTGTATCATTATTATCTGAATATTGTTGAATTTAATGTTACCCGTGATGAGCCACAAAATATGTTATGAGTGTTGATTCATAGTTGTATTTCAAGTAAATTTGACAATGTAGCATAAGCTAACGACGTTTGTGAGCGGAGTGACCTCACCAGCACACCCAACCTAAACGCCCTGTCCAGCCAATCTAAAGAGCCAATTATGATAACAAGAAAATGCCTTTGTAACTTGTCTCGTGTGAGATGATTGATGAAGTGTTTGTATAAAGCGTGCTCTACCGGTGTCTTACTCTGTGCTTTCTTCTGTTCCGCTTCCTCCTGCTCCCTCCGTGTGCTCCTCTATGGATGCAAAGGTAATCATAAATGCCATGAAGTCTCAGCTCCCTCCACTGGCCAAGCTCGGTCTTGTCACCAATTGTATTTTTCATCACGATATTGAAATTTCCTCGCTAACGTCTTCTTGATTTTTGGAGCTCCTGTTTGATGTTGATCTTGAAGTATGGTCTAAAAGTTTGTAAAAACCATGTGCTTGAAACCACTCTTAAAAATTCAATATTCTAACTATTAAACTGCCTGCTTGATAATTAATTTGTCTGAAGTAGAGAACTAAATCTTCAAAGATCTTGGCCATGTACGGATGTTGAGACGAACAAATATGAATCTAATAAATGCAGCACGTTAAATTAAAACTTTAACTAAATCCTCGCCGACCACTTTCAAAAAATGTCCTCTATCTCTAAAACCTGATCTAAAACAAGGGGTAGTCACAACAAAGCAACAGTGATCGAATCTTATGCGGATGTCATCAGTTACGTATTATTGTGGACCATACATTATCATGGCCTAAAGTAATGTACTATAACCAGCGGCGAAACTGTCTTGTTTTTCTTTAAGCGACATTGACGTAATAGTAAATGATTTAGATGCCCTGGCAACCTGTCAAGCAAAGCCACAGTACTCTTGTAACGTTGGAATATACGTACGCACTTGCATAGGTCAAACGCTTATTTTTTTGCCTATGTATTATTTTTTAAAGTATTTTAATCGATAAAACACTTCTTTCATCATCGTTGTCTACTGTTCTGACTACCTCTGAAAATCTGTTGATAAACTGTTGCTAGCATTGTTGTGAGTGTTCATATTTTTTTCAGTAGCCCAACCTTTTTTAATCCGCTTTGTAGGCCTGAGAAGTAAACTATGCCTACGAGTAGTAATGCTGACTCTCTCTTGATTAGGAATTTTGAACTTTTAAAAATGGTTATAAACTAATGTACCGAAATTGTACTTTATATGTGCATCCGCTTCATTTAAATGTAGACTGAAAATTCCAAGTGTCAGAAATACATAAATCTTTGAATTCTTACTGCATACACTGTGAGTTTCTCTAGAATACTGTCTACATTAAAGAAAGTATTCCGTAATATTTCTCCGGATTTTTTTGAATGCCCTGACGACATCCCCAGCTCAAAATATTGAACTCTTTTTATGCCGCATCAATATTTCATAACTGATCTAGCGCAGAAATGCACCATAACAGTGATGATGGTAAAGGACAGTCACGTACTGAAATTTGGGGTTAATGATACACATCATAATCAATCTTCCATGCCGATGGCAAAATTAACTTCCGTTGTGATGAATCTATACATTCCTTTCGCAGTAGGCAATTATACTCAGCACTTTACTCGTAGAAGAAATCCTTAGAAATTTTCACATTACGGAACTCACGCGCCCCATACCTTCAATTATCTTGTTATTTCATTGGTATTTTGAGTAGTTCAGACACTTGTGACTGATTTCCTTAAATATTTCCCTTATGACGTTATAGTTCCAGTTTTGAAAGTGTGCCAAAAGTTATTCCTATTCCCTTTAAGTATTATCTAGTGGCACTTTAGTGAACCATTCTACGGAAGAGGAACAAACTTGTGTCAATGCACTCCCTGATGTCGCTATTGGATGATGGTACCACAGGGTGCTGCTGTGGCAAACACAAGTCGCAGTGTGCCCATGCTCCTCACACCGGGATCCAACGCGTCCAGCCGACGACCCTCTACCTGCTCGATCTCCTCATTTGGAGGCATGGACTCGAGACGATCTTCTGCCACCTCTATGGGCTCCCCATCCATGTCTGCAACGTTCAACAGGTCGCGAAGGCCTTCGACTCTCATGTCCAATACCTCGAGCAGCAACTTGTTGCAGCAGTTCTCATCCGGTGTGGTGAGTACTGTGAGTATTGAGGCCGAGCAACCAGTATTGGTGCATGTTTTCCCTTATTCAAAGCACGGATTTGAAGGAAAACGCTTTCCAAAGTCGTATTTTAAGGCACAGCAGCATGAAAGTCTTTAAATTTTCACGTTACGTAGACAAATGCTTCATCCCAAACAAAGTAGCGTCTCCTTGGATTCAGTTACTAATGCACATAATGATTCATTTAAACTGACCTTAACAAGATGCCCTATACTTCGGCACCGAGCATGAGATATAATATACAAGCCTAAGACTCAAAGCCAGAAGTAGTTCATTAGGAACGAAATTTCAAGTGTACATAGACCAGGAAAAATACGCATCTTCATGTCCTTCAAGCGGAAAGTAAGTATCCGAAAGACACAAATACAGTACATAAGAACTGTAAGCCAACTTCAGTTCTTAAATTCGGTAATTGTTTTGTTTCACTGATTTTTTCAATCAACTGTAATAGTACATTCAATATGCGTTCCGTTTACTGTATTTTTTAATATTCAGACACTCTTAACATCTTGCCTTGCTAATGTCCTAAATCGATATTTATAATCAGTAAAAACAGTTTGATTTTGAATTAATATATTCAACAAAATTCGAACAATTTCCTAAATACACATCAAAAGCCAGTGAAGAAAAAAAATACTTTTAACATGACAAGTTTCAACTCATTCTTAGCGAGCAATAGCACCGGAAACCTGATTGTTTTAAAGTTGTTGCGATTGCTGACCTGCGACCTTTCGATTGTTCACAGCCGTCATCTACGGCTGCTCCGCAGGTTTCTTGACCAGACAGGATGGTGCAGTGTACGCAACTTCACATAAAGTTAATTGCAGTCTTTCATGTACAGTTTGATCTTAGAAGTATTTTTGTGGCTTATTGAGTTACCTCTACGTTGATTAAGAATTGTCACGAATTGAGTCTACACTACGTAATTAACATTTGCCTTTGTATGAAATAAATTTTCGTTTCAACACTTTGTTTTGCTTAGTGAAAGTCACATACTTCAAAATCTTTTTCAAAAAATTTTCTGTTTTCCCCTTAATTTAACTTACTATTTTTGCATGATTGGAGACGAATTAAAGCAACAAATTTTAAAATGAAACTACACGGCACAGCTTCCATCACTCTGCATGCCCCACATTTACTGTTAATCATTATGCCTAAGAGGCACCTAACGCAGAGCTGCCGCAGTATCTCGCACGCTTTTAAGTCATGCCTCTTAAATGTTTAGTGAATATTTTCAAGTAAATACTCGTATAAGCCCAGCGATCATAATGAAAATTTCTTGAAGTAAATTTGGCACTTCGAACAGTTTATTCAAAGACCCGATTGGTGGGGTGCCGAATTTCTGTAACCTACTCCTTGGAGCAGGGTGCTTTGCATCTTCCTCCTTGGAGCAGGGAGCTTTGCATCCTCCTCCTTGGAGCAGGGAGCTTTGCATCGTCCTCCTTGGAGCAGGGAGCTTTGCATCTTCCTCCTTGGAGCAGGGAGCTTTACACCTTCCTCCTTGGAGCAGGGAGCTTTGCATCTCTTTCTTTGGAGCAGGGAGCTTTGCATCTTTTTCCTTGGAGCAGGGAGCTTTGCATCTCTTTCCTTGGAGCAGGGAGCTCTGCATCTTTTTCCTTGGAGCAAGGAGCTTTGCATCTCTTTCCTTGGAGCAGGGAGCTTTGCATCTTTTTCCTTGGAGCAAGGAGCTTTGCATCTTTTTCCTTGGAGCAGGGAGCTTTATATCCTTCTCCATGAAATATAAAACTTAGTACCCTTATCATTAGAATGAAGAACTTCGTAACTTTCTGCTTGGAGCAGGGAACTTTCCATCCTTCTCCTTAGAGTGGAGAACTTCTAACCTGCCCTCAACGCTTCCTCTTAGATTTGACTGCTATTAAATACATGAGACCTTAACAGTAATGGAAAGACATTGCTACAATAAAACATGAGAATATTTTAAATATTTATGACTCTTAAATTTTATCTTTATATGATTCATTTTTTCTTCTCATGACATAAAAACGCACAGCTTTACCATTGTCGTTATTTGAATTTTTACTTCAGAGTTGTTTCATTACGTTACATTTTATGTTGCTCAACAGCACTTTGGATATAATACCCATGACATGACAATAAGCTGGACTGAGAGCTAGGATATGGGGATGTGCCTGCGTATCGATCGCTAGTATCCGTGAGAGGCGGCAGCGACAGAAGACGTGTCAGGTCATTGACACACTTGCTGCAGCGCAGGCTTCTTTTCATGCGAGGGCCGTGCAGGGCCATGTATTGCATACTGTGCTGCAGTGCATGGTGGTTCTCACTTGCTTACTCTTGTCGCATAATAATGGCTGTTCCCTCTCACACAACTACATTTCTCGAGAAAGAAACTTTAAGGCGATATCAGGCCTCCGTAGAGACTAGCTCTTTCAAATAACGGCCTACGGGAATTCTTTTCATATTTCAGTCTCAGAACCCAGGTCACTATAGTTTCTACGGATAAATATCTCCTTCCGAATCTGACTATTTTACTGCGTTTATTAATTCATCAAATTAGATTCATCGTTTATTTTTGAATTATTGCCCGTTCCTTCTATGTCCGTGCCTGAGCAATCAGGATAATCCACTCATTCCCATTTCATAACTTATTCACAATAATACTCATCACGTACGAGGCTTGTCAAAAAGTATTCAACTCTGAATTTTCCCCCGTAAAGTAGTGATGCTAAGGCGATGCCTCAACGCACTGTAAAAAAAAGACAGCTTAATGCCTGTGATCAAATTATTTGCCCGCATTCGCTCCCTGCAGGCCCCTGTGCATGATGTCGCGACGCGTGTTCGTCGGGTTTGCAATTTCACTCAAGATGACTGAACCGTTAAGCGAAAATACTGCATTAAATATGGTCACAAGCTTAGGAATTCCTAAACCAAAGGATCCGAGAGATTCAGCAGGTGTTTTGGAGACGCTACCATGGGTGTACCCCAAATTAAGGGTGATTCGATCAAATCAAGAATGGTCGCACATCCTTGGAAAGTGACCATCGGTTTGGGAGATAGCAAACTGCTCGGATTGCAGTGGCTGTTGAGAGGGTTGAAAGTCTGCTAATTGGAGGCAGTCGTTTTTCTGTAAGGGAGGTTGACGAAGAGGTTTGGATCAGTAAAGATTCAGCATGTATACTTTTGCGGGAAAATTAAAACATGCACAGAGTGGCTTTCCAAAGTTTCTGTCGGCAGAACAAAAAAGATTCCGTGTCCAGGTTGCGCATGACCACTCGGACGTTGCCAACCCTGATCCTGAGTTTCTGGACATTAAGGTCAATGGAGATAAATCGTAGTTCAAGTACGACTCGGAAACAAAAGCACAGTTGTCGCAACGAAAGCATCCCGTCTCCTTATGGTTGAAAAAATGCGCGAAAGGTGCGACGCAAAATTTCGGTGACGCTAGCTCTTTTGTTTTCCTCATGCAATTGTGCATCGCGAATACGCATCACAAAGACAAACAGTGACAAAAGTGTGCTAGCAAGTTTACTGCTGATTCTGTGCCGCGATAGTGCTCAAAAGACAAGACTCGTAGACCGTAATAAACTAGCAGTTGCATTATTACAATGCTCCGGCTCATTCATGGAACCTTTTCCAGAATTTCTTGTCGGAACGTAGAATTCCAGTCGGTCGCCCTCACTACTTTCTAGACATAACTCCTCCTCCCGACTTCTGGTTATTTCCTAAATTGATGACGTCATTAAAAGGATCCCGTTTCGAGAGTTGGGAAATGATAATGTAGAACGTGACGCTGGAGATGCACACACTTTTAAATGAAGCCTTCCAGAAGCGTTTACAGCTGTGGAAGGATCGATGGGCTGTGTGTGCAGGCGCAAAGAGCCTGCTTTAGAGGGCATTCGAGTTCCAGCCCCGTTGTGTAAGCAATACATTTATATTTTCTAGCCAAAGGCTGGCTAATTTTTAGACAAGCATTGCATATTTTTTATGTCTCTGCCTCAAACCAAATGGGGAGCTGTAGTAACTACACTGTCGCTCGCACACTGCTGTTACCTGGACAGCTTGGAGGCTTTAGTTTCCAACATATTTAGAGCAGAAAAAGGGTTTCATTTCATTGATATTACTACAAAGTTACCTGTCTCTGTATGAAGACATCGTGGGGTATATAAAGTGAAAATTTTCGAAAATTATTTCACATGGAGCTTGGCTCATCGCCTAAAAAGCTGTGGCGTTGAAATGTTTCAAATGAGTGAAACTTAATTCTGATTGTACGTTTAACTTATTTAACCTAGAAGCATTCTTCCTGGATTGAACAGTTAAGTGTATGCAAGTATCACTATTAGCCAGTTAATGATCGGATGCACCGGTTGTGGAGCAAGACTAACAGCTTACATCTGTACGAATAAGGACAATCGTACAAGTGTTGGGAATATCAACTCTGGCCATCAAAATTAGGGTATTTTTATTCCAAGCTGTCATGTCCTGCTATAGAGTAGAAATGCAACTGCAAATTTATGCAAATTTTAGTGATCAATAACCAGTCTTTTTCACACAGTTTAAAATCATACCCGCGCGTTCCTGTCAATTAATGTCTATGTACATTTTTTTCAGTACCAACTTTTCTCGAGCAAATAGGAGGAGACCCTGCACCTCCTCTGCGGCGCAGCTGCCTGTCTTCTTGCGGTCTCAGGAATTCGACGGTGGGGTCTTATTTAGACCGCATGGTATGCCAACACTCCTGCATAAACATTTGTTGTTTCAAGGGTTACCTCTTGAAATTAGCCAAAAATTCCCTTTTAAAGTCTCTTTAGTAAATTTCTGGCTGAAGTTCATTTTGATTCAGCTTTTTATTCGTGAAACACGTTTTTAGTCATCCGAAAATACTGATTTTGTATTGAAAGAAGGCTTCAAATCATAAATAACTTATTCTTCCCTGGTTATGGTAAACAGTGAGGAATTTTTGTTTCCTCCTTAGTTAGGGCAAACAGCGGGGAATTTATGTTTCCTCCCCAGTTATGGCAAACAGTGGGGAATTTTTGTTTCTTCCCTAGTTATGGCAAACAGTGGGGAATTTTTGTTTCCTCCTTAGTTATGGCAAACAGTGGGGTATTTTTGTTCTAGTACAAGTTCTCACTGAACAAACTACTTCTGCGATTAAGCAATCTGATTTTTATTTCAATGTATAATATGTAACAAGACATCACAATCCTTCTTATGTAAGATACAGTAAAATCGAAGAAGTTATGCTCTACGTCTACGTGAGGAAAAACCGATCCAGAAACTCGGAGATCCTGAGAAAAGGCGGAGTTCGTCGGACTATTTTCCCACGAGGGAACTTTTTCTCGCTTTCAGGAGATGTGTTGCAGAATGTGTCTAGTCGGCATCAAGATCAGCAAGTAATTTCGCCTCAGATTGAAAGATTTGTTGACTAATTTATGCTAACTTTTTGTACGTATCTGTTCAATAATTTAATAGTTTTATCGGTGCAAAATCATACATATCTACTCGCGTGAAATTAGGTTTGATAAATTATATATTTAAGAAAAAAATTAATCTGTGGCAAGTTGATACATATCAAAAAATATTCACCTTTAGCTCCAGTAAAAACTGATGAAATTGTTTATTCAAATAGCCTGGCAGCTTTAGTATGGCTTGAACTCATCAAAGATGGAGAATTTTCGAAGACCTATGAATGATTGTCTTCTTCATTTCCTGAAATCTTACGCTCGGAGTCATATTTAAGAACGAATGCTAATGACATCAATCATCCACTTCTGACTACTAAAATATGAAACGAAAATATTAAAATACACTTACAAGCAACCACAATCTACTTCAAGAATTTCGTAAAGCAAATTTTGGTCCTTACGTATTATCGGGAGGACCTCATTCCCAAAGAATACAAACATTTACCCGAAATTTGGGAGAATTCCCCATGCAGTGGTTGCTCTTGCCCAACAAATTTCTCGAAAAATCCTGGTATGAAGTGTTTTTACCCTAAATTGTACATGAAATTTGCCCTGGAAAAATATTACTGGTCAATATGTTCAGAAGATATGATTATTTCATCATATGAAGCCAATGAAATTATATAGCAAGCAATTGCGACGTTCTGGCCTCCGGAATTACAAATGTAATGGTTAGGTTAGGTTAGGTTAGGTAATTCCGGTTTTTTTAAAGGTCCTCCCGATAATACGTAAGCACCCAAATTTTTTAATTGCAAATTGGTTTTGATAAGCTCTCTTGAAAAAAATAAGTCCCGTATTGTTTATCGAGCTCCACTTATTTACCACGTTCATCGGTTTTCAAAGCTGTGACCGAAGTTTAGGTTATATGCAAGTACTGAGCAGGCACCACCCTTCATTTAGAGCTGGTAAGGTATAAACTTGTTTTTAAGTTGTTTCACAACGATGGGACGAAAGCAAGACGTCTCGGATTGGCAAAAAAGGGCTATTGCATTTGGTCGGACAAGGGACACCCAATGAAGTAACTAGCGGAATTCACTGGTGTTTCATGCCACACTGTTATGCGGGTCTACCAGCAATTGAAAAAGTGTGGAACATATTTTAAGGCAAAGAAAATGCGGAAGAAAATTCTTACCGACGGAATCGCCACCGTGTGTCTCTAATTGTCAACAATCGCTTTGCATCAAGGGTGGAACTGGGTCAATGATGACTCTTCTGCTGCTGCTTCTTGATTTATGTAGCAGAGAGCTCGTAAACCTTTATTAATTCCAACACGTTTTACCGTTGGGTTATAAATGCCTTGTAACTACTGGTGTGGTGGGGGATGTGAGGAATGTGTGGTTTAAACTTCCTATTCCAAGGGAAGTACTCCGCAGTCTCGTGAAAAGTCTCACCTGAGCCGAGGCTAAAACCCTGGGCCTTTCGGCTGTGAGGCCATCACGCTAACCACTACCCCATGGAGTCCACATCAAAAACGGCCTACGTAAACTCCTACTCACATGGACACTCGTTTAAACTAGGCCAAAGCATAGGCACATTGGACTGTAGACGAGTGGAGAAGTGACATGTGGTCGGATGAATCGCGATTCTGTCTCTATAGTGATTGATGATGCTTGCTATTGTGTTCATCGAAGATCTCATGAAGCTCTCAACGTAGCCTGTGTGCAAAGGGCGATACAAGGAGTACGAGAGTCTGTCATGTTCTGGGGCTGTTCCAACTACACAAAAGTGGGTCTTTTAGTTGACTTATCCGACAAAATGACCCAGCATGGCTACATTGAACTACTAGACAACCAAGTTTTGCCATATGTACAATATCTGAATGAAAAAGGCATATTGCTTTGCCTATCTTTCAGGATGATGACTACTGGGTGCATCGGGTTGGAAATATCGTTAATTAGCATCACAGTTATTCAGAATATGTCAGGTATTTAGATTCGCCAGCTAAGTCCCCAGACATGAACCCATTAAAAAATTTGAGGGATCACTTAGAACGACCAGTTAGACGATTGTCTTCGTATGGTGATCTCACTACGAGAGTAGTTGGTGCAGGAGTGGTTTTAAATCAACCAGGTATACATTAGGACACTAGTAGACTCGATGCCGCGCAGAATAGCAGAAATTTTTCGCGCTTGTGGGTCCTTACACCATATTTGTAGGAGAGACAAATTTTCTGTCATGGGGGCTTACGTTACCATAGCTCATGATTATTTGGCTCTGAAAGAAAAGAATGGCTTGGCTTACGCTTTGTAACTGTGACGTTGCCAGGTAGATTTTTGCCTCAACTTAAATTACACCGGTATTCCAGACACTCAATCTACTTGGAATTGCACCTGAAATGGAAATGTATTTTATCCTCAACTTTGCCCCCGATTCATGGGACTTATAATACTCAAATTTACCTTAAGGACGAATGACCAAGTAAGATGGGAAGTGTTTAATGAAATTCAATATTGTTCTAAAACTCGGCTCGATATTGAGTAATCAGGACTTTTCGAGGTACATTGTTAACCTCTCAGAAAATTGGGGTATGATATTTCCATATCTCGTGAGAATTGAGGCAATTCAGGACGAGACAAAACAAAAAACATCTTCACTAGAACTCTCTCTAAGAGGTTGCCGGCCTAATATCTTGCAAAAGCATAAATAAAGATAATTTTCAGCTAAGATATTGTAAATTTTACACTCGGTTTTCAAAATAAGTTCTTGCTTTAGTATTCATTTGATTGAAAAAGGTCACGCATGTAAACTATTGTGTTAATAAGAACCTCTACAATTGAAACAGGCGACACTCGTCATGCTCATGAAATGGAAGGCACTAACTTTTTCAAAAAGATTTAGTTACTGCTCAATCGTTTACCTTCCTCCTCAGGGTGTATAGGATAGACAACAGGGTTAGGTTTGTTAGGTATGTCTATCACATGCTGTAGGGACTAGCGTCTTCAGGGAAGCATCGTTAGGTTACCTCAGCTAATCCCGTCGTATGCCTATCGCTGTCCAAATTTGATCTCTCTTGACTCTTTGTGCGGCTCAGTTTTCGCACCTTCTATGCCATCTCTTCTATGTCATTTTTTCTTCTTCATTCTTAACTTATTTTTTCTATGTGCAGAGCATCCTATGGGGGAGTACCTCTTGCACGTGGGTCAGTCATTCTCTACAGTGCGTTGTACTTTATTATACAGTCATTTTTGCCCAATATTTTCCCGTAAGCATACGATTTCCAGATATAATTGAGAGTTTCACAATTTTTCATGCTAGTTTTGAATTATTCTCCTGAATTGAGCATTCAAGTGAAACAATATTTACTGTTTTTAACTATCCATACACATATGTCCTAATTTAACGTCCCTTCGATTAAACAAAGCAACAAAAAAATAATAATAACATTTAATTTTGAATTTTATAGATTTAAGTACATATTTCTGTACTCAATTTTTTATTAGTGAGTACTTCAAGGCATAATCAAATGATAAAACAACTATAACTTTTAGTGCAGACATGAGCAAATATGGTTACCTCTATTTTTCAATACCCTAATGAGGCGTCAACTGGTGAACTCAATTGTGTTGTCTCAGATCGTTTCATTGATCGACAAGCACTTTCAATTGGTTCCCCCAGCACTTCTAAGCTTGAGTATTGCTTACTATCAGCATAAATTCTCCTCTTGACAATGGACCACAAATTTTCTATGGAATTCAAATCGGGACTGTTTGAAGTCCCCACTATTAAATTGGACCCTTTGAATTCATGGTCTAGCAGCCAATTGGTATAGATAGCTCGATAGCTCTTTCGCCTGTGCGCAGAGTCATTATCCTGTTGAAATATCAAAGACCTTTTTTTCATAACTGTTCGACCATAAAGTCAGAAAAAAAAGGTGTTCTTCAAAAGTTTACAATATGCATTAAAATTCAGTTCAACCCTCTTGGTAGTTTGTAGGGTCAATTAGCTCATCTTCTTGAATACCTGCCCAAAACATGACGTCCCCACTGCTTAGTTGTCGACAAATGCGCTGTCCTCCATACGACCATCAACAGCCAACCAGATGACCACTCATCAGGTTCACTGAAAGAAAGTAAGAAAAATAATTTATTCCAAAATCAGTCACTTACAAAAGCATATAACCTTCGGGTAATCATTCAGTAAAATTACAATCTTAAAATTGAAGTATGGAGGTCGCGATATGGAACTTCTCATTGTGATCAGAAAGACTACAACCTTAAAATTACGGGGGGAAGTCGCGTTGAAACTTCGAATTATGAATCATAATTTTATGCTAAGCACGAAAATTGAAATAATAACAAAAAATTGTGTGATCTTTGTGCGGACATGTTAAAATAAAATTACAGCTCAAAGATAGCCTGCTGCAGCTTAGATTCACTTATACATAAGATAAACCGCAAAAATGATAACAAAAAAGTCTTGATTCATACGAAATATTATGAACATTTGCACTGCTTAATACTGGTTCTTATTTAAATCTAAAATAATGCCACATGAATGTGAAACGTCCGTTTTCACTCAGTGTGAAACAATGAGATATCAATATGCTGAAATATTTTAAGATAGAGGTGTACTGTTGAGCATTGCGCGGGACTAATTAGTAAAAATTATATTACTTATATCGACTTTTAACACGTTGACTCCGAAGTGGGTCATATATGGTACACGCGATC
>VOMN01112299.1:0-31365 GCA_014899125.1 Orchestia grillus | reverse complement strand
CTCGAACGTTACGAATACTTATTTGACCCACTGTATAACTTCAGGGCATCAGTACGCTAACTTAACTTATAAATGACATGTGTAGCCATCTACATTTCCAAAATGATGTTTCTGCTTTCAAATTTTGTAATAGTTATTATAATAAATAAATATTATTGACCTGAATGTAAGCTCCCAGTAAAGAACACAAAGTATATTTTACTGCATGAATTTCAGAAGGGCAATAAAACAATTTTATCAGCAAGATGGCCGGGAGATACTTATAGAAATGATATGGTGAATAAAAAGACCTGTAGAAGATTGATTTTACGTTTAAAAAGGATGATTTCAGTCTAAGAGATGAACCAAGAGGACTCACCATAAGACTCAATTCTGAGGAATTGCAGGCTGTCGTTCATGAAAACCAGCTATTACAACTACAGAACTGCTTCAAATGGCTTAGCTGCTGGATTCAACTTCAGATGTTATGGTTTGATTGTCCTTAACAGCTCATAATGAACAATTCCCTTCATGTCCGACCACACACACAATAGATTTTTTTCGGATGCAGTCCACTTTGAGGCTGTGAAATAGGCTTTGGACTACGGCTGAGCCAGCCACTGTCTTTGGTGCTTAATGTTTTTATTGAGCATCCTCCTCACATCTCCGGTAACGATTCTGTCTAATAAAGGTGTTTGAAGTTGACGAGAACGGAGTAAGACACAGCAGTTCACACGCTGTTAGCGGTTGTTTTCTGAAAGATGGTGTGGGACCCCTTTTGTAGCCTAGAATGCTTTACCAAGCCTCATCATTTCACGATATGTGGTCATATGACTCACATTAAACTCCTTGTTCAGTTCTCTAGTTGTACTAATTGAGTTTTCATCAATGACATCCTGCAATTCCACAGAATTGTGCTCTTTGGAGCGTCCTTTCTTCAATTCGCCCTATAGAGTAGAGTCATTATTTTTGAAATGTGAAAACTATCTTCTAAAGGTCTTTTCCTTCACCACATCATTATATAAGTAGCTTTGAGCGATTGTACTGCTGAAATTGCCGTATGGCCCTTCTGAAATTAGTACAGCAAGTATGCCTAATGTATTTTCTACTTTCAGCACATATTTGGTGAAATAGCAGTTATTTATTCTAATAATTATTAGAAAATCTGAAAAAAAAATATATTTAAGTAATGTAGATGGCTACACATATGTCACTAATAAGCTAAATTGGTGTTATCATACCCTAAAATTATAGCACAAAAAACAGACGGAACTTTCGTTACAACGTGATATATTTCTTAAAAGAATCACAACTCATCGCAGGAGTTAAAACTTGATAATATTGAACCGAAACTCAACAACTTTGTTCGTTTTAGAACACGTCGCTCTGCAAGATTATGTCACAAAAACGGAAAATATTGAGCCCATCGTTCGAACCAAAGAGGAAACAACGCTCACCAGCTCAGTTCAGCTATCAGAATGAGTTACACAAGTATTTTATCCAAATAACCCCCTTGGTATGCTTATTTATTTCTCGTTCACATCTTAAGGAATTAGACAGGAGAAAAGTCAAGTGCCTAGATTTTCGAATGCGTATACCTGATCAGCATGACTACATCCATATCAGTGATAAAGAAAATCAAATGTTTCACATGAGATTCACTGTAAATTAGAGGGCATCTCTAGGATTCAACATTATTTGGCCCGTCATTTTTGGCGGAGTGCGTCCACTACATAGTACACAATAATTTCGAAAACGTGTTTCACTGCAAAAAATCAGGCTCAACAGCAAAACAACGTTCTTTCACCCAGCCTCGTTGGTGCATATATCATGTCCTTGAACAACGAACACCTCCCCCCCCCGCCCCCCTCGCATGCCGCGAGGCAGCCGGTTCTCGAAACATTTCAACTTTTTACCATTTCATTATTTTCTCTTAAGTTTAAAGATTCCAGTGGCAGCTCATTAATTTGGGCGGACACCGGCCCATTACTTGGCTGCAGCCGTAGCATAGATACTCGCGGAGGTGGTCGACGGCGCTGCGAGTGGTGGCGCCAACGAAGTAAAGCCTGGTCCTGTGCGCCCGCCGCTTCCCGAGTGCCTGCACTTCGCACGAGTGCTGCAGTCGAGCAAAGAGCCTGTGCCCATTCATGGCCGCCGCTGACGCCCACATCAAGCTCGCAGCCAACGCTCGGTAAAAATTTTATCCAGTCACGTCTGAAAATATTCAGCGGCTCGAAAGAATTGCATTCACCGGTGAGAAAATTAAGAAAAATGATATAATCTGAGTGTGAGTTCTGTACTCGCGAACATATTCAATTCACACAAGGATAAATATGTATCACTCAAATGCTTGGAACAAAATAGAAATTTACTCAGAGGAATTTCTTGGAAGAACTACCCTCATCAATATACGAGTAAAAGTAGTATACACGCCCGCGTCCAGTTACTCTTAAAATGAATAGTATTTTCCGAGCGAAGAATGTAATGGGGCACTAACCCACCCAGTCGTTGCCTTTGAAATCGACGACGCATAATCCAACAACATACATGAATCACAGCACTGCAGCATCGTATTTTCTCAAACGAAACATATCATTTCGCTCAGATTACATTCATTTTTCAGTATCCTCTCTACAACACAGCCGCGTACCAGCGTATTACTCACAGTAATATTCCTCGAAATACCGATGAAGGGGACGGAAAGCCCTAGCAAACAAGGAACTAATCAACTAAATTATTATGCAGTGGTTAAAAAACGAAACCCAGTGTCACGGGCACGCCATGCCGAGTTATTAAGAAATTCCTTGAAGCAAAGACAATTACAATCAATTGAATTTGGGTTTCTTCTTCCCCTACCCTCTGTGTACAGGGTGCCCATGAAAAATACATATACTGATTCTAAACAATAATATTGTGCATCTACGATAACATACACTAGTTCAATTCCAATGTTTCTCTATCATTCATGCCTTCAACATGCAGCCAATAAACATCCTCTCCTAAAGCATGATAAAGTAATACTGTATTATGGACATAATATTATTATTATTATTATTTAAAATCAGGGGGAACATTTCCTAAGGACACCCTCTATAGTAGACTTGCAAACTTTAGAGTGTGCCCGTGATGCAGGGTAACACACAAAAACACCCAGAAAATAAGATGACATAATTCAAGGTATCTGTGAGACGAAATAAAAAAGCCGGGGCAGACCAACATGAGAGGAACATGTCAATAAATCGAGTTTTGTGACACGCCTCAAGTGATAGCTCGGTCTTCCGGCCAGGTCTGGCGTCACCCAGTGCTGCGTATAGGCCTGACCCACTGCTCCTAGTCTGCAAGAGCGTGTTTCTTATCAACAATAGACGATTGCATTCACGTTTTCAACCCTAATATTTCGCACAACTGAGCTTTAAGAAGCAGCTGAGCTAAGTGACATTCTGAGATCATGAATAGCCTTGAGTCGTTTTTATGTTAATCTTAACTTAATGCCTGTGTTATACCACACATGTTATACTCAAGGTACAATCTACACACTAAGCTTTTTTTCAAGTTCATCCTTTTTTTGCAATGGGACATAAATACGACTGTAGAATTTTACTGAAGTTCACTTTAGGATTGCTGGATCCCAATCAGTAGAATAAATTCTGATATTTACATTAATGTTGGGTACGGAATGGCACATAACTAATCCGAATATTGCAAGTTCATGAAATTTACTTTATATCTAACTGGAGAAGTGAAGTAAAATTCGTTGTAAGGTTACTTAGTCGACTCGTAATATCTATACTTTGTGGATCTATTTTTTTCAAATAAAATTGTTGAACTGTTACCCAAAATATTCATATTATAAATTTCATGTATAAAATTCACATGTATGAATTAGCTGTGACATCAATAAGAAGTCATTGGGATTAAAATCCCCATTTAGGACCGAAAGGGTGAAGAACAAAGCCACTTAGCTAATAATAATTGATACCGCCCAGATTTGCGTTGAGTTCGTATATTCACGGTTGCTTGGCAGCGTACGTACGAGCCATCGCACCAAAAATGAGGCCAAGACAAACGACCATTAATCAAAACGCGTATCGCTGGCCAAAGGGATGTGGATGTCCAATGCTACTGAGATGAGAGAAGGCTTCTCTCCGCCCTCTGACGTGCGCTTCTTGCTTTGGTCCCAAAAGGTGACGGCTTAGAGCGCCGGCGCCATGAAGCCTCCGGTGGTGTTCGTGCTTCCACGAGCTTCTATTTCGCCTTTCAAGAAAAGACTTCTCGGCCAAATCGACCAAGGGACGATAACTTGCTTGAAATATGAAGGTTTTCATCTCTACAAAATGCAATGAAGACATTCTGAATTACGAATTCGGTCCATCACAAGAAAAGATTACTCCTATACTCCTCGATGAGACGGCGACTCGGCAAAAAGCAAAGGAGCGAACGATTTTTACGGGTGTTTCACAATACTATCATGGCATTCTTTCTCATTATTTGAAGCCATAAGAATAGTTTACGAGGCAAAGTTCGCCACGAAATCGCATCACTATTCATGAGACAGTGGCTACAAAAAGTGGTACAAGCTATGGCCAGCGGGGCCGCTAAAACTTCCCTGTGATAAAGAGGAGCCCCCGCTACATAGAGAGGGGAATTGGGCTCCACAGGGTCGTTCTTCACAGTTCGTTTGCACACGTCTCTTACATTGTATTTATTTCAGAGTATGAGACGATCGCTGTATGTCTCTTCTGTCACGTAGCCACTTTTCCTCTATTTATTTTCGTGGTACTTCTGTATTGATGAGAACTATGAATCCGAGGGTTAATCACCCTTTGCAAAGACGGCTTGTTAAATGGAAACTGCCATGTAGTGACATTATGCTATGTTACTAACAACATAGTGGAGAATTTTTATTTTTATGAAGGCATCGGACGAGTAATGAATAACAAAATAGTTATATTCCAATATTTGCAATCGATGAACTGTTTACTATCATAAACAAAACCTTTCAAAATCTCATGACGGTAGGCCAAAGATTAAATTCCCTGCTACTGACCTATGGTTCCATTCCTCTTGAATGAGACATGACTCGGTCATTTAAATGAATACTATCTCCACTTCACTCCCTCTCCATCACCGCGTCATTATTACAACAGTCAACTCTGGAGTACGAAGTACATGTAATTCAATCGCCAAATTCTCTAAGGCAATCATACGTGCATTCACTGGAAAATCTACTCATAACTCAACTGTCACATTTCGAACTTATAGTTTAAAGAGGTACATCCACAAATTCCTTGTTACTATCAATTATTTGAAATTGATCATTTCAAAAACGAAATACTAAAGTACACATGGGGTTACCAGAACACAGAAATCCGACACAGAGTTCTCTTCAAAAGTGGAGTGAGCACTAAAAAGGCGCTCAGCCCCCAGGACGTCGACATCAATAGCCATCAAAAAGTAGGGACAGCCGAGGCCCGCTGGCCCGGGCCCAAGTAACTAACTGATGGACCAAAATTTGCACAGCGGGTCCGTCATGATCGCCCTGCCGCACCCGAGAGTCCGTCAAGGGGACTCTGGACGAGATGCCTCTACTCCCTCGCAACCTGGGTCAAAATGTTCGACTTGATGTGTTTGCTAAAATTATGAAAAAAGGTCAAAATTCTCATCAGAATTTGTGAACGGGTCTGAGAAAAGTATTTTGAGGTCATATCTTCAACCTTCAGGTATTTCTTCAACCGGAAATCCGAAGGCACAAATATGAAGCAACTATAATAGTTTAGCTTAGAAACTTCAAGAACGATTCAACTTACGCACGCTGAACAAAAAGACTGAGCCGGATTAAATTGAAACAAGAATCAATACATGAAACTTCGAAGCATGTATAGAGTTAGCTCCCAGGTAGCGCATAACCATATATGTAATGAATGACACAAACACCATAGCTCTGAAAACTTATCAACGCTCCCGCACGGGTGAACTGTAGAGTCTAACTGCGTACTCGTATACACTGCGCATACAGTTGCCCTAAAGCAGTACCCTCTGCACCAACAGTAATTACAAAAAAAGCAACAGCACAACCCCGAGCCCTCCTCACCACTTCTGCTTTCACCATTCGCAGCACCACCACGAACACCAACCCCAGCAGCAGCGGCAGCAAGAGCACCACCACCAGCAGCAGCAGCGGCGCAGTAATTCGATAAGTTGCCAACATCCTGCACCAGAGACGAAGTTAAGCGAGCAGCAGTTGCGCAGCTCAGCTTCCCCTAACTAAGGGCGACGCTAACCGAACCCACTGCATAAATTACTCAAGACATGACCATAATGTTCGCCTACATTTCGTCGAGCTCAAAACTCTACCCCAAAAATGGAGGATTTACGATGAACAGTCATTGTGAAATTGGCGGGCGATGAACTGCACGATTCGGAGGAAGCGTTCGCGTGACTTGTTTTGTTAACCTCTCAAGCCTGTAGAAAAATGATATCTGGTCTATAAGATATACTTTCCTCTCAATTAATCAGTAAAGCTGTGTAAGCAAATTGCCATTAAAATTGAGCATTGTTCTGAACGTGGCACAGCATGGCTGCGCATTTGAACGAGTCCGAAGCAAGCCATCGATCCAAGTAACCTGGACCGTCCCTACAAGAAATGTGTTCTTTGTTGCAGGGGCAGACGGCGTTGAAATAACGGTAATGAACTACGTCGAAGCTGCTATTTATTTTCCGAAGATTCGAGACGAGATTTTCTCGGGCATTGCGGGTGTGTCCAGAGGCGAGACTGCTTTCGCACGCATAGGGTAAATTAGAGACCAGCAATTGTTGGGCATTCCTATACCACACATTGCGGCTCAAGCGTGTGCACCCGCAACACGCCGAGCTTTAATTCAAGCGTGAACGTTTCAAACTGTAAAAAAATCCTTTCGAGCTAAAATGCTTGATGCTTAAAAGTTGGAGTGGCGCAGCAGACACAAAACAAGCATAAAGGGAAATGAAATTCAGTTAAGATTAGGAAGTAAAATTCTTCTCACACTGTAAACAAAAAACGATGAATGAATAATTTTCGTCAGTGAATCGTAAGCAAGAAACCGAAACTTCCAAGCTGCGAACAGTAATAGGACAGGATATAAGGTTTGAGACCTCCATCCAAGCTCCTTGAGCACCACCAATTCCAATCAACCGACGGCAAGTACGCATAACTCGAATTTTTGAGCGCTCACTTATGAAAGACTTAGAAAAATATAGAGAGAATAGCCAACAAACGAATAACGAAGCGGCATTTTAGCTAGCTGCGCTCTACGAGAAGTGCGCGTAGGGAGCGAATACTTAATTAACCAAGTAAGAAACAACGTGGCGGCGTAATTAGTCAAGCAAACAAAGCGCGATCAGAGTTTCTTATTTGGAAACGTACAAAAAGTAACTATGGCTTACTTTACAGAGCTAAAAAACTAACTAAATGGAGAAAAATAGGAAGTGAAAATATGAATTTTGTCTATATACATTACGGCTGAGACAGCAGTTTACACACGCTACACATCGACGCGATGTGCAGACACAGCACACTGTGCTACAATTATAAACGTTAAAACACATTAAAGTTTGATAATAACAAGTTTAGAGTGAGAGTTACCAACGTATAAACATTGATTTTTATTCTACAACCGGAATACTAAATTATCTAACAAGTTACAGTGGCACAAATTTATATGCGTTGGTCTCCGGAATATTAGACGAGAAGCGTTGCCAAACGAAACGCGACAATGGAAAATCTGATTCAAGAAAACGCACTTACGTTTATGAGTTGATCTGAAGTATAGCACAGTGATATTTTTTGAATTCGTAATGTTTTTGAGTTCGTGTTGGAAGAACGTCGTACACAGTACCTTTGTACTGTGTACAAAGAAAGCATTATGAGGCTAGAACGAACCTTAGGACAAACAAAAGGTATGGATGTGAAGTGAATCTGAAAGTTCAACATGCTACGGCAGAAGTATATTATAAATACAAACGGAAAATGAGTTGAAGGTAAAATGTTTGAAGAGTTGAAGAAGAATGAGTTAAGCGATTTTTAAAATAATATATTCAAGGCAAAATTAATCAACAACACTGCGAAATTAACAGAGAAATGAAATACCAAAACAGAGTCGCAATCTACGCAAGAGTACAAGAGGAAGTGTTACAGTTCTGGCCTAATTAAATAAGGCAAGAGTGTGGAGTGTTGCAATAAATTGCGGAATTCCTAGGACAATTCTCGGCAAGCATAGAAAATTGCGTACAAAGAAACCACGATCAAAGGGGAGAAGTGGAGTCAGCTGAGCATGTAGCAGATTATAGAAAGGGGAAATTAGAGGAGAGCGACCGAGTCCTTCTAAGCTGAGAGAGAGAGAGCAATTAGTGAGGGTCCGCCGTGTAGTGAACTCGAGGGCACTGAGTTGACGATGCTTGAAGCTCAAGAAAATAATCGATAAAAGGGTAATAGATAAAAGGGTAGTAAACGATAAAAGTAGTAGCAGTAGTAGTGATAGCAGCGCTTAAAGGAGAAACTGGGGTATTCAGAAAAACATCATGACAGCTGAGGAGCGTAGTACGCAAAATTACTCATATTAAATTGGTGAGAAAACGACTCGGAAATGAAGATCCAAATTATGGTGAAATTAAAGCGGTAAGTCGGAAACGAAGCGGAGTGACCTTAATGGAAAGCAAGTCGCACGCTTGCAATGTGAACAAGCGCGAGGGTCAGAAGTGAACGAGTGAGGGAACAAGGTGAGATAACGTGAGGGAGGAAGGCGAGATAACGTGAAAAAGGAAGGCGAGATGACGTGAAGATATATGCGAGTGAATGGAGAATAAACGACAAGACGAGAAAAATAAAACTGATGAGATGCGTTGCCGTAGATTATGCAAGGCGAATAGCCGGGAGGGGAAAGAGAAGTGTTGGTCCGTAACAAAGGACGGCATGCACTGAAAAGACAGACAAGCTATAGAGCGGTGCAAACGATCCTGATCCCGAGATGTGAAGTAGAAAGGCACAAAGCCGAGCAACGCGAGGGAGAGAGAAGTGGAGACTTGTCAGCTCTGAGATGCGCAGTCATAGATCAGAATGCTACACCTCAGAAAACACTTACGAGAGAGGACCTAGGTTTAAAGAAGCAGTGATATAGATGGTCAAAGAGAGAGCTTTACAACAGAAAAGCGTTACGAGAGAGGGAGAGAAAGAGAAAGCGAGGACTGTCGCAGCAGTACCACATAAAAAGATGCCTGCTTTTCACATTTTGCGCATTCCCCACACGTAAGGCTACCTGCACACACCACAGCACCGGCCGGCCTCGCTTCACACAGGCCGCAAAGCAAGGGAACCTCACTAAACACGTGTCAACATCGGGAATTAAAAAAATTCACCCCATTCGTATCCGAGATACGCATTTTCCTCCGTTGGCTTCAGAACCGCACCGCCGCCACTGCGAGGGTACAGTCCAGGCAAGCAGAGAACACACCACAACTTCTAACGCAGGTCGAACCCGAACTGTGTTCCTCAAGGAGAGGGTAGATCGATCACCACTATAATTTGAGGCATCGTATTCACGCTTTTGCACGCAATCCGAGGGAAGAAAATAACGAGACTATCATCGATAACTCAAAGTTCTTGTGCTTGAATGTCGAGCCCACGTGCTGTACACACATGAAGTCAATTTCTTTTTTAAATCAAAAGTCATAGATCGATCATCAAATTCCAACGTAACAATGACAATGAAGCAGATGAGCATGCTTCCCTTCATCAGGTGAGAGGCTGGAAACGTAACGAGAGTGTAATAGTAAGGATACATCATCACAACGCAACGGACCAACACGCCAGAAAACATGAGATAACTCATGTTCATGTTATCTCAAAACATGAGATAACTCATTGCGCTCAAGCGCAAGAAACGCTCCGTGTCAGCTGTGGAGAGGCGCGTCAGGCCCACAGGTAACAGGTACGCGTCAGCGCTCTGCACCTGCTCCCGTCACTCAGCTGCAATGCAATGAGTCTCAGATGCTCAGCAATTTTGCATAACATCCCATTCAATGAGGTCATGGCCTGGACGACTTCCCGTCACCCAGCAACACTCAAATGAACCTGAGATGTGAGGTTCAGGTACTTTGTAGTGTTCAGGTCAGTGCGGTAATGGACTGAACTTGCAGTTACTCAGTAACACTGCAATAAACCTGCAACAATACCAGCAATTCTGTAGTCTTTTCTTCAATGAGGTAATAGACTAGACTTTTAGTTTCTGAGTTAAGTTGAGATAGACCTGCGGTGTTAAGTTATTCCGTACGGCATTCTATTCAATAGGTTAATGGATGGACTGTAGAGACGAACTCAAAAGCAATAAGGCTCAATCAACACTCCAATGTTTCAGTAAATATTGAGTAGAACGATAGAATAAACTCCCTTTCGACGTCACAAATGATTAATCAGAAACATGCACACGATCAGGCCAAAATAAACATTTATCTTTTGTTTGTGAACTTAAGGAAACGTACAATAACTACATCACGAGCTGTTCCAAGAAGTCTTACGACAGAGAGAGATAGAGCGAGAGCCTAATATATGAAGTGGCACCCAGGAGCCTCTCTGACTAACAGGCAAAACCATAAATTTGTTCAATTTTCACGGAAAGAAGCGCGAGTGCATGGAAGTGATGAGTCCGTCTGAGGCGGACTTAGCTCAAACGAATTTGAAGCGGAAAAAAAACAGCAATGCGCAGGACTGCCGCATTGCGCCAAGGAACTGCTCGAGGATATCTGCCTGCATGTGAGTGTCCTCATTGGGGACCGGTGCAGCCAAGCGTAACGCATCGTGAACGGACTCTTCCGTGGGCCCAAATTCCAACGAAAGCTATAATGTTGTTGATAACCTCAATGACTGTCTGGTAATTCTTCCAACGGTTGCGGCATAAAAGGTAAAACTATTTCTGTATATTCAATTCAAAAACTGTCCTTGAAGGTATTCAATTGATATAGCATACATGCGTACGTATTTTATGTACATTTAAGGTATGTGCATAACATTTACACATTGAGAGTATATGCCTAAATATGTGTACAAATACACCGTGCATCAGCTTTTGGAAGCGCCCTCATATTATATGGTTCCCAGCAATAGAAATCCAAGTCTCTTCCGCTCTATGAGACTCCGTTCCATTTTAGAAGATGGCATGACGACGGATGAACAATATCGTTAGCATACAACTGCACCATCTATAATTACGATTTAGGGGCAGGCCGCACAAACAAAGCAAACACGCGTAACTTGATAAGTCCCATAGAAGAACAAAGAAAAAGAGCGTGAAGTGATCATCTACCTCCAAGAAAAGGAACTAGCGACAGAGAGAGTCGATGACAGTTCGAGTGCTATACCGACTGCACATAAAGCAGTACCAATGTTCAGAATGGAGGCTGCCAGAAATTACCAGGCCATGCCGATCTATGGAAATTCTAAATTCGCAACTGAAACCGTCCAAATCTTGGATTCAAGCCACAAACACGGAGACAATTCTGCCGGTACTGGTTCCGGTAACGTCCTTACACGCCAGTCACCGACTGAGATGAGCTTCGCCGAACAGATTTAGTTCGATAATGCTAGCTAAAATCGCTTCAGAGTTTCGGCACTGTGCGGGCTCGTGTGATCCGAATTACCTGTAAATTAACCATGTACCGTGAATATGAATTTCAACGTACACTTTCACCAAGACGCTGCTAGGTTTCCGTCGAAAATTCAGTGCAGCCTTATCGCACATATCCATAAGGCTGGAGCTAGTTTTCTGCACAAAAGTGAAGAGTAGCTTTACTGCTAAAATAACTTGGTCGGTGAAGAGTAAACCCTGTCGCTTGTAACTATTCTACTTGAAATCAACACCCTAACGCCACCGATGTTGCAAATGAAATGGAACTGCCAGAATTTAGGACGTTAAAAGGTAGTGCAGACATAGATGAAATTTCAAAGCATACAAGGAAATAGTTCAACTGGACAGCTGCATGCTGCCTGCCTACTACAGCAACGTTCTCCAAGTATCGTTCGCTATGTTCCTAACGATGGGCATTTAAGTATAATTGCATCGGGGAAAACTTTCCCCGCTTCCTAGGAATTATTAGCGCTGATGTAGCAGCTCCGTCTCGCTGGACAGAGGGCAGTCGTGCTGAGATCAAACAAACCCTTTATGCCCAGAATTAATTTCTCGCCGTAACCCATGAGTACCAAATTGATCTTCAAAATACCAAATAAAAACTAGAATGCAGGTCACTAGCGGGTTCCCTTAGAGCAGAACAAGTGTCGAGTTATTCCGCTAGTTAGTATTCACATTGCTGAGTAAGGAGCTCATGAATCAAACGGAATCGAATTCTGATGTACAGCATCTAAATGAATGAAAAAAGACAAGCTAACATATTTGAGGGCACTATGCCATAAAATTATACGACTGCGCAAGAAAATGAGACTTTCGTCTACACCTAAAAATACGGAAATGAGCAGATCGAATAAAAATAGGAGGATAAAAATAGATGATCATAATGATCTGGAAACACACACGAGCTCATGGCACTGAACTAGAAAACATGTATTCAGATTATCGCTTGAACAAGAGAAACAGGACGATGAAGTGGTGTAAGAACGACGAGGAGGGAGGACTCCAGCTTCGCAATGAAGACGCTCTGGCACGGGACGGCGGGGTAAAAATGGGCAGTGCGGAGCGAGAAGCTACGACTTTGTACGTACACAGTTGTTAGTGTGGTGCAGGTCGAGTGAGCAGGCATTCAGGGAGTTGTTAGTGCGGTGCAGAAGGCGGCTCGTGTGAGGAGGTCAAGTGAGCAGGCATTCAGGGAGTTGTTAGTGCGGTGCAGAAGGCGGCACTTCAGAGAAGGCCTGAAGAGCAGCACCGGCCCCAGGGAGCCCAGGCTGGCACAGTGCCAGCGACGCCGCAAGTCTCACACGCACCCCTCCACATCCAGGGTCTTCTTTCCCGTCCCTCGCTCCAAGCAAAAAATAAAATTGCCTGCATAACACAGAATAAAGTCAGTCGTGAAGTTTCACCCCTTTCCTCCCACTCCAGTAAAAAATTTAATTTTGTTATAACTTTGCACCTCCTTCGCGCACTGTGGCAATTTAAGGCTAGATTATATTTCCCACACGACGAGTATAGATGAAAGGTAAAACATATTGTGCAGCTCAATTCTGCCTTGCAACTGAATGATACAAATCGAAGTCTTGTGCATTTCTTAACAAACTCACGTCGCAGTGATTGAAAATAACTTTAATAGTCTTGAGCGAACTGCGATTTTCAAAATTTTTCATCTCATACAAGAATGAAAATTTTCCAACTTTAACCAACAACATAAAGCGCTGAAAATGTACAAATGATGTACGTAATGTCTCAATGAAAGGTCGTGAGGCATATTCCCTAACTACATGAACATCGTTCGAGAATCAAAAGAACTTACGTGCGACCGACAATAATAATGATAGAAAATAAATCCACTCAACAATATACTGGGTGCAAACTCCTGACTGAACTTAAAAAAAAAACATAAAAATATGTTATCATAAACCAATCATCTCGACAACGTACCGACTTGAAAATAGAGCGCGTCCAAACGATAAACGAAATTCACGGGAATAAAGTCGCGGACCATGCAGGGCACCAGGGAAACAACGCATCGCTTCCTGAGACCGTAATCCTTTTCATCACAGCTAATCCAGCAATTCATCCCGAATGGACTATAAAATGTGACGCTGGCGCTAAGCATAACTGCGCTCCCGATGCCGCTCTGCATCCAGTCTTTGTCCGAAGGAGCAACAATATGCTGCAAGCTCATGTAAACAAGCGATTGAGCAGGAACTAAATAATATAATCTAGCTAGGACTGAACAAAATAACAAGATGAACAGCATGCCGTAATCTAGCTAGAACTGAACAATAGAAAAAGAAAAACAGTATATTAACCTAATCTGGTTAGGACTGAACAATAGAAAAAGAAGAACAATAAAACGGCATAATCTAGCTAGGACTGAAAAGTAGAACAAAATGAACAGCATAACGTAATCTAAATAAAACTTAACAATAGAACGAGAGGAACAACATAACAATCTAGCTAAGATGCAACAATACAATAAGATGAGCAGCCTAACGTAATTCAGCATACACAAAGCAACAGTCCGAGAACAACATGAACACAATAATCTCGTCAGCATCAGTAAATGACGTCACCTCGCTAGATGGAAGCGACTCGATCGCAGCCTGCCTCACTCTCCTCTGTCCTGGCCAGCACCAGAACTACTTCAGCATTTCCTCATCCAAAACTATGCGCATCGACTTATTTACCAAGGAATAACATTTTTGAGCCAACAAATGAAGCTTTCTCGCTCATTTAAGAAGCCATGAAATTTTATTTCATTAGCAATTTCATGAGAGGAATTTAATTTGAAATTCGTATTTTAGGGAGGCCCACGTCGGCAGTACTGCCTCCTGAACCAGATTAAAGCTCCGCAGGATTCCAGCCTGGTTAAGAGCCACTAGTGCGCAGTAGCTAATTTCCACATTTTAATCCTATGGATAAATTCAGGCTGATGAATATTGAACGCCCATGGCAACTACGTCGCTCTTATTGATCTCTGCAGAGCCAACGTCTCACGAAGCTGAGCAGTAACAGCTAGTGCGTGCTACACCACTCGTGAAAGACAATGACTTTTAGTTGAGAACAATAGCTCCTACTTTCAACCCCGAAAACACCAACTTCCTTTCTAAAATGAACGAAATAAACAGCCTTCCCTATCCCACGCACTTATACGCACATTCACCCTAGTTTTGAATAAAACGCCCAAAAAAGCAAGCCAAAACTATTCGAGCGTAAGCGTACAGAATTTCCAGCTGTGGTCTTTACAGGGTTAACTCTCCTTTCATTACTAAACCGGAACCACGGTGCTGCAGCAGCAGGCCAGCGACTTCATGGGATGACGCCTTTAAAAAACCCAACCGAGCGGGACCACACTTCGTATTTCCGAGTGCCAGCGCACACACAGACAGAAATCAAAACAGAAGTCATTAAAATTAGTTCGTGCTAGGCAGTATCGCGAAAGAAACTGATGAGTAGAAGCGCTTGCTTCTTAGGGCGTATGCACAACTACCTTATAAGTGTTTTAATCAAGGACGCTGTTCGTCAAGCAAGAAATACACCCTCGATGCTAACGTGTGTAGCATTTTACCACAAATACTCATTCGTATACTGCATGAACATGAACTATTATAAAAGCGTATCAAGGAGCATGCGGACAATGTTCGTTGGAGAAACTAACTCATTTTTATATTAGCATTCATGGTAAGAAAACCATTCATTCAGTTTTTAAAATGTTTAAACAATGTAAACCGTTAAAAACTAATATCTCCGAAAATTTGAGGAGGCATTTCATGGCATAAAAAAAACTCACAAAATTACCAGACACGAATATTTTACAAAAATACCTTCCTCTGATCATCGGCCACTGTTCATGAACACTCCTTGTAATTTTGAACTGTAAAAAAATAACAATTTTGTGTATTCTAGACACAAGCCATCAGTATACGAGGCTTTCCGAGCTTAATCAAGGAAGGGCTCCCAACGACATGCTTTCATCATGTCGTTGGGAGCCCTTCCTGAACACCCCGAAACGCAGTTCTTTTCAAATGGCAGAAAACACGTTTAAGTTTTTCGTCCTTCCAATATCGATTCTGCAATAACTATTTATTTTGTAATATTTAACTCGACGTTTCGAGAGCTTTGGCCTCGCCTACCACCTGCCTACCAAGATACACCTGTAAGGGAGTGTGGGGTAGCATTATCAACAAAATCAAGAAGGAACTGGCGCATCGGCGTGTTCAACTCATAAGGCCTCGTATGTTGTTTGGTCGCAGTACGCACCGTCCCCAGATGTAGGTTACAGCAAATTTGACCAGAAGCTGGCGCTAAATAACATTTCGTCTACATTATCCTTACTAATAGAATGATAGAGTACTTGTTGGTGACATACAGCCTCTACATTTATCGGCTAAAATAACTTATATATAGAGTATAAAAAATGACAAGAAACTTATTAATTTTCAATTGGCGTTTAGTACCCTACAACTTCCTGCCGTCCCCTTTACGGAATCGCATTTATTGTAGTACTTGAACGATATTATTCATTAGATTTTGCATCTCATACATATGACCTACAAACACCTACCATATTCTAAAAAATGAGAATTTTTTTTTGATAAATCAACTACACGCATTAATGAGCAAATCCTAACAAGACCAACACATTTTTGAAATATAACAAATATTGCATAAACAGTCGTTCAAATTAATGCACTGCACCGTGCGCATATTCACACTAATTTTGAACGAAAGAATAAAAACTTGAAATTAAACTACTTCGTTTCTATCGTTACACCAGTGGAACACGAGACGCTGAAGGGTTGTGGGGGCACAGCTCCCTCTAGGTGCCCCAAGGCGCGCTCTGCCATGATGCCCCACACCTGAGCCAGTCCCGCAGCCTCTCTCTCGTGTTTCAAATTACACGCGTACAAACTGAGAAACTCGCGTCGTAGTAATACAGAACAATCGGAATTTTTAGGAGTGAATTTTAAACATTGAAAAATCTGATGCTGTAAAAGAATAGAAAAGAGTGCGTGGATCATGAAAAGCATGAAGTTTCGAATACGGAATTACCATTTTCGTGATCCCTAAAAGCCCTGCGTGGATACAAAATGCGCTCTGTATCTAAATATTGTAGCAGTAAGATCATAAGGCTCCACAAAAAAGCTCAATCGTAGATTTTTAACCGAAACTTAACCTTACTTTCAAATTCCCGTACTAACTACGGACGATCTATGCACAAAATTCAATTCAAAAAAAATTCTTCGAAGGTCTTACTGACTAACACGCTAGTAGCTTTAATCGGCTACTAGCAATAGTTATTCAATTACGTCTTTTCGATGCAGATACTCAAATTAAGCTGCAGCGAAAGAGGCTGATGGGGGCGAGTACATTATAATAGTCACTCATGAGGAATAAATTTAAAATAGAAACTTCAAACTTATGATATATTTAGATTACAATGGTGAATTCCATCATTACACAATACAGAAAGTATAAGTAGACAATCACTGAGACCCCATGAAGAGAACTCAGCATCGACCGTCTCGGGTTCTGAGGTGAAGGCTGAGGCAGCTTAGGAATAGATAACTTACTGACTTGCATGCACAACACCAGAAACTCAAGGTTAAGTAGTCAGATCAAACACAGATTTATTTCAAACGGAAAATAATACCACCAGAATAAGATAACACGTGAAAGTTGAATACAATAATTTGTCTTCCTACTAAAACTAAAGCTTGTGCCAGAATCACGAAAAGAATGCAAAGCCCTCAGAATTCATTTCCTATAAATTTTGACGTCTCCCTCTAAAGAGTTATGCCAAAGATTCTGCAAGGCAACAGCGAAGCTTAGCGGAAATTTCACGTCACTGACTGTCCACTCTTACGCAACAGAATTGTAATCGTTAATACAATGACGATGAAGGTCACGTAGCGTGAACTCGATAAGAAAATGTAATCCGTGAAATTTTGAAAAACGTTATGAAACTAAAAAATAAGCGTAGGATACAAAACAGAAATAAATAACTCAAATATCATCGCGCGCGTTCAACTGGATATACCAATGAGTCAGAATAAAGGCACACATGAACATAAAGAATAGTGAAAAACGCAAATGCTTTTGAATATTGCACTCGCATCAAAGAGGCAGCTAAGGTCCCCAGTCGAAATAAGAAGGCATATTTCCGACATAATTTGAGAGTCCGGGACCGAGTGTGAGCGTCAGTGCCACAGAGCAGATACGTACGTGCTCACAGATGAGTCGTCTGAAGTGACTGGCCCCCGCCGCACGATACGAGCACTCACCTGGAAAAGAGCGCAAGCAAATTAGAGGGATTCCTCTCTACATTGTACGGGGTAATTTTCAATGAGAAAAAGCACATGCGAATTGATAACAGCAAAGTGTTTGCTTTAAAAACGCTTCTAACTTCAGCTGATACAAAATAAATTTCTTAATTTCGAATGTCGTTTTTTGAAGCGTACTCAAACGCATCAATACTCTCGTTTTCAAATTACAACAATAAATGTAAATGCATACTCATCTCAAGATGTATCTGACTATTTTTGCACTCGGGCTAGAGACTCACTGTAGCTTGTACAACACCAGAAATATTTTATTTTAAAATGAACCGCACGAATAACTTGTAATTATTCATATCGCATACTTCATATTGAAATGATCAGCAGAAAACTGACCAATACTGAGTCCATCGCATCATCCAACCAATGTGGCAGTTTCAAACGATCGTGAACCATTATTTCACCCCACACACTTGAGTTCAGAACTCATTGAGAAAAATTCATGACTGAAAAAATTTTCGGACTTTGCTTCACACGTGAAAATGAAACCGCACCAACGACTGCTTCAGAAGCATTATCAGAAGGGACCATTGAGCATGAAATTGAGAGAGTGGAGAATCTATGCACGAGGTCTGTTCCCACACAAGATCCTCTGCGCATAGAAACGGCAAGTTAAGAAGGAAGAAGAAGAAAACATAAAGAACCATCAGAGAAGAAGGCATGAAATTGGAAAGAAGCCGAGCGGGCACGAAAGGTAGAAGACCCGAAGGACTAGCTAAAGCTAAGGTACGTTAACAATGTCTCCCTAGGGACGCTAGTCCCCGTAACACATGATAGGCAAACCTAACTAACCTAACCCTATTCTCCACGGCCTATCCCATGCCTCCCGAGAGGCAACGACTTATAATTGGTGCGTATTGAAAAACATTGTGCGACTGCGGAAATGAGAACAGGAGACTAAATTTATGACTTCCCTCCTCGTGCCACGCTCTACCGCAGCGAGAAATCGTCCTGACAAGACAAGCTCGTTCAATAAAGCGTATGGGCTCACCATTATCATTGCGCAATGCAGAAATTAATTGAAAAACAAATTCTAACAACAGAGGTCTATCACTGAGAATATCGGTAACATTACTATGTAATGATTTACCATGAAAAAAATCGACGTATGACCATAAGGTGCCCTATCAATTAGTGCATGGTTGTACTACATCAGAATATGATACTATAGGTCCTTTGAGAAGTCAGAGATCGGTTTGTTGGGATTTGCAGCAGAAGAACGTAGAGTGCAAGTAACAATCTACTGATTATAATTACTAATCATGCTCAAACAACATGGCAGATACTAGTTAATAATAATGTCATTGGTTACTGATTCAGATTAATCAACGAGAGACAAACTGGTTACTAATTAAGGCGTTGGTTAGCAGTTATGTTCAACCAACGTGGAAGAATCTGGTAACTAAATATTCCATTGGTTAAGAAATTATGCTCAACCAACATGGAAGAAATATGTACTTTTGACATTGTATACAAATTAAGATGAACCAACAAGGAAGAAACTGGTTATTAATCAGGCCATTGGTTAAAAATTCTATTCAACCACCATGGGAGAAACGTTACAAATTATCTCGTTGGTTAAAAATTATGCAAAGATAAAAGATGTCTACCAATTAAACTTTCTATATGTTGATAGGCCCCAAGACGCTGCCGAAGAGACACAACACAGAGTCTGTAAAACAACGTAAACTGCATTTTCACGCGATTTATACCCTTAATTATACTACACGTATAAAGGGAGGCGGACGGTATGCGTTAGGAAATTTGAACTGCTAATTTTACACTTATTTTTAAAACTTCCGTTGTCAGTCTTTCAAGTTCGAAAATAATTTCACTTTTTAACCTCCTTGTTTCAGAATAATAGACTATAAACAATTTCTGGTCCAGAAAAAAGCACGGAGTTTTGAAACACGTGCCGGGAGGCCAAACAATGAGACCCTTGGCACCCTGGGCAGTGAGACGGCGACAGCCTCAGCGGAGAGTAGGCAGCTTCTCCAACAGCAGCTGGTGAGCTCAATAGAACTGCTGCTGTTGCTGCTCTAAGAGTTTGTTATCCTCACCTCAACCACAAAATTGATCAGGAATGAATTAAATTACTATTGAGTTGCCCCACAGTGCGTACTCGAAGTGTAATATGACTCAAGCAGAGAGATTCACAGAGTCCACGCTGCAGAAACGTAAATATTGACACTGAAGCAGAAAGTCAATGCCATCTTCACCCAGAACAGAAAAAGTAGACGCTTGCCCTGCTACAAACCCGCGCTCATAACAGCTCCTGCCATAAGTGCTGCTGTTTCTTGGTCCATAACGGTCTTTTAAAATAAATGCTGCTGCCTATTCCAAGCCCGTAAGCGTCCTGTAACAAGGGTAGCTAATTATTCAAAGCCCATAACAGTCTCGCGCGATAAGGGCTGCCGGTTAACCAAAATGCATTACAGTACCCTGTAATAAGAGCAGTTTATTATTTTAAGCCCATAATAGTACCGGGTAATACGTGCTGCTGATTCACCATCTACAAAATTCTAAATGCATTACAGTCCCTGCAATTACGATCGAAGCCCAAAAATCAGCTGCAATAAGAGCTGGTGATGCTAGTGAAGCGAGGCACTCCTAGCTCGACTGAGTACAGGGGGCTACGAGTGCGCCTGCACGACTCAAGCCGTGCCACCATCGCTGCAAGACCCCCGACCTGGCTATAGAAGTTCAGCAACATGGCATCTGACATGGGGGCCTCCAGCTCATTGGACTGCGATGTGAAGCGAGCCAAGCAGCCCCAAGTGCAGCAGCAAGAACGAGAGCCTTCAGGCTTGTGAAGGCTTCTCGAGTCAGTGTCGTGATACACTCCGGAGGCTGAAATCAGTTTAGATGCAGGCGGAGGTCGAAGCTATGTAGTTCAGGTCAAGAGATGAACAGAACATGACATAGTAACAGCCCACCCGGTGTATTTGATAACAAAAATAAAATAAAAAATTAGACGTTCCCCTTAAACGCCTGCTGTCAGAACACTGAATAAGGTTTCATCACTGAATTCGCATGATGAATGCCATATTAGAAATGGAGATAATTTTAGAGCGGCGAAAAATTGATGGATCAAGTACACAAGCTATTGACCGTACACGTACAACAGGCTAGTTCAAGTCTCAAAATAAATCTCACACAACGTTCTGCAACGAGTCGCGTTAATGCTGAGGAAGTGCCTAGAAATCTCACTTTGAACACTGTTAATCGCTCAAGACATAGAGACAAGGGCAGGCACAATCAATATGCCTTAGCAAGAAAGCTCAGCAATCAATCGTACGTATCCCTCGAGGATCGCCAAGTCCGCTAGATCCATCGGAGAACGATTTCTTTCAGCGCACCTCCCTGGAGAAGCGAAGTTTTTGATCGACAAATCAGTAAATAGGAGTTGTTCGGAGGCTCAGGCTCAGGTCCAAACTAAAGATCTGCACAGCGAGTGTGGACGGCCGAATAAGGTTGCCTGCACAGCGAGTGTGGACGGCCAAATAAGGTTGCCTCTCGCTGCGTTGCACGTAGCAAAATCAAGAAGGAGAGCAGCGAAGGCAGGCGTACCAGTGGCGTTTATTCAGAGGCGCCATTAGAGTGAAGAGTGCAGCGAAGAAGAAGAGCTCAGGCCGAACATTCGTTAGCTGCAGCGGTAAAATGTCACCCCCACAACGAGGCTCGATTAACACGTTGACTCCGAAGTGGGTCATATATGGTACACGCGNAACCGAAATCCTTCATTTTTAAATTCTCAGTAGAGATATTTGTCGGCGTGTAATTTTACCCGTGTGGAGTATCGGAGTCAACGTGTCAAGACCACAGAATGCGAGGTTGGCTGCGGATGAACAAAACTCTTCCTTAACAAAAAGCACATGTATAACTTAAGAAGCAAGAACGCTACCTGGACAGCAAAAAATATACATAGAAAATACCCACAAACAAATGCGACCTGCCGAGTAGCAGAAATTGGTAACAGCCACTCAAATATCGCGGGTGGAGGAATACTATTTTATCGATGTTATTCAGAACTGGAACATGAAATGTAATTTTTTCGCAAGCTAGTTTACACTTGATGCACAACGTGAACATAAATGCGTCTTCTGTCTATCAAATACGCACAGAAACGAATCGTCGGATTTACAAGACCTACAGGGTTGGTTAGACAAGGCAAAATTAAACGAAGCCTTGCAATGAAAAGCAGCTGACTACAAACAGTACAATTTTTCTACTGCGTATTACGTGAAACTAAAAGGCAGTGTTGAACTTTTATTGAGAAACTTGGTCATGTAGAGAGTAGATAAAACTAGCTCGTTACTCGCAATACAAGAAAGATGTGTTGACACTTTTGCTACCAGTGAATCATACGCGAGGGAGAGCTGTATTTTCAATCATACACAGCGTCGCCCGTGAAATACTTATTTTTTATAAATTCCTTAGGTCTCCCAGCTAAGAAAGAAATTGGGTCTTGTAGCGCAGGTGGTGAAGTGCGGTACGAATCAAATATATACTCATATTTGTAAAATAAACGACGAAATCAATACGATACTCCACCACATAATTGCACCCCCGTACGTAATTATGTCGAGGGCAACGGGTAAAGCTGGAACTATAGTTTCTCATAAGTTCCAGTTCGGCTTAACTTTGCGCAACGATTCAAATCTAGCGCAAATTTCAAGAACAAAAACCAAGTAGAGTGAAGCCTCAACTAGAGAACACCCCTCCTCTTACGGAAAACTCACAGTCCGAACAGAAATTTGTCAGAAAATTCCCTTATACTCATGATTTAAGTTACTTCTTCATTGAAAGTCAAAATAAATTCGTAAATGGAGATCAATTTTCTGAAAAAACTTGTACAGCGAATTTTTTGAAAGTGCTTGCCCGTAATTCGATGGTCTATTTTTTTACATACATTTTATTCAAATAGTAAATCTTTTGAATTATTTGACTAACATCAAAAACTAACAGCGAGTACACAACAAGACGCGCTAGGAGGAATGTTGTAGTTGAAATGACAAAAATACAATTTAATAATTAAACACTAAAGGGTCATCTACTTGAACCAGTACGTGATCAATGAAAATTTTTGATACAGTTCAGAAACACGGTCACACTGCCTCAAAATTTTGTAAGAATTATGAAAAACTAACCCGCAAATGTGTGCTATCGAGGACAGACTCGGAATGCACTCTTTAGAAAGGTCCCTCACTAATGCCACACAACCCTGAGCAGCGTGAAGTCTCTAAATGCAGTGAAAGTCAATCTCCTCCAGCCCACTCCAAGAGAGGGGAAGAGGAGGAAGAGCTGCCAGTTTGTGTTCAGTGTGCATCATAAAGAAACGATCGCCAGGAAATGGTTCACGGCCCGGTCGGAAGCAATGGTTGCCTCAGAATGAAGATGCACAAGAAAGCCTCCCCAGTGGACAGGCTAGATACGAAGCGCAACGTTAAAAAAAAACGAGAGAGAAGAGACTTGGCCAAGTTCCTCACAATAACGTCAAAAGATGTCAGGATGATAAAGGACCGGAAAAAGCTGAAAAAATTGAACCTCGGCCCAGACTCGCGAAAACAATCGAGCGACGAAAAACTCGTCGAGGGTCGAAGGAAGATCCTGTAAAGCGAGCGAGATAGGCGCAGAAAAACAGCCTTAAGGGGCAGACTGCACTGGCAGCCGATACTTCAAAACAAGCTGTGGCAAGCTGACCATCTTCCCTTCAGATTCAATCTTGCTCAGCGTGGAACTCGAGCCCGCAGATCAAAATCCTTCGTTCAAAATGGTCCGACGGCGAGTAAATCGGACGTTTTCTTCAGGACTGAACTGCATATAAAAGAATCACTATTGCATGTACAAAAACTAAATAGCAATTATTGAAGAAGTGTAACACCTGCAAGAATACCACTCGGTTTCTCTGGAGCAAACATCGCACACAAAACGCATGCTTTCATTTTTCACCAGAGCTCAGAAGAAGAACACAACACGATAAGCTTGTGCTGCCACCGCCAGAGGAGACCGTTGCAAGCTTCACAATGAAGGGGGAGAACAGCCATTCCGCACTCAACTACGCGTCTCCAAAGGATTAATCGCCGAAGATCATGGTTTGGTTAACGGCATCCGCATAGAAACAATACAAATAAATCAACTTCTGCCTGCTTTATCAAAATGAAAATGCAAGACGAGTGACTGATGAACGTGAGAGTTCAACGAGTTATTTTGTGCTCGGCCCACCTATTATTCAGGGACGCCTTCCTCCTGCTTAGCCGAGGCAACCTGAAAATATAAATTATCGGAAGCTGTTGAAGGCGACGAACGTTCGTGACCTCGTTGAAACCTGGTAGGTTATTCATGGCAAAAACTCACGCTACCACACCAAACGATGTCCAAGAAATTTTTAAAAAGAAGATCAATGCAGGAGCATGGCTCGTGTTCTGCCGAAAGCTGGCAATTTGAACAGAATTTGAGAACACCTTTGTAGATTAGTAGTTCAATTTTGTTTTATTCCACCAGTCTGCTCAGTACTGTAGTAATTGTCTCAAAACATGAAAACAATTTCAACAATGCCAGTAACGGTAGCAGGAAGTGCAAACGAATCCATACCCTTAATTCAAAAATACATCAATAATAACGCACATGATTATTACTTTATTAATCCATTTAAAGCTCCCTCGGTATCCGCATGAGATTTCATCTCAAGAGCGTAGAGGAAGTACCATTTAATACAGAGAATGAGGAATCTATGCAAAAAGTGTGTTTGCACATCGGATCTCCTGCGCATAGAAACATCACGTTGAGAATGAACAAGAAGAAAAGACAAAGAAGAGATAACGAAAAAGGCGTGAGAGATGAAAAAAAGTAAAGCGGGCACCAAACGCAGCATTCACAAAGGCTTATCTACAGCTGAGGTGCCCCCTAGGGTCGCCAGTCTCCCTAGCATACGATAGACGAACCTAACCCTACTCCTATCCAGAGCCCCCCTGAAGGAGAAAAAACGTACAGAACCAATCCTGTTTTAAAATATGAACTTTTTTTAGTAAGCCAGATCACTCAAATTCATGTTTTTTTTATTTCCAGGTACACGACAGTCACTCGTTGATTATCCTAGCAATACCATTTTTCCTGAACGCTAAGAATTTTCGACGCTGTTAATTAACACAGTTCCGCCATGGGAATTAGTATCGTTGCTCCACGCCATCACAATTGCTTTTATTAATAAGTATTTAAACTGCAATTCTCTCATCGCAATCGTTCTACTAAGTAGAGGCTCCTGTAACCCACACACACTCAACGAAGACGCACATGTGCGTCAGAGGCAAGAGCTACTGATGGCAATCCAACACAACGTAATCGCAGTTGAGGTAGCAAATTACAACTGTACGCACATGAGCGTCAAGCGGCAGCGAACGTCTTATTTAAACTAGAAATTCAAGCTCGGGCAATTACTAGAGGCAAAGTTTACCAACACAAAACAATTCATTATTAATATAGAAGTGTAAAGCTCTTCCTGTTCAACGTACTCACTATCGTTGAATTGTTTTAAACGTTTCTTAAAATATAAGCTTCGTCGGAGTCGTGAAAGCTCCAACACATCATTCTCACTCCACAGTTAGAGGCCCTAAATAGATCTCTACATAATAACTCGATACAAAGAAGTGCTATTAACTTCAGCCGACTGGGGAATTACCCAATCGTCATTCGTTTCCAGAATAAATTCCTGATACATCCATGTTCAAGGGGCGTTCTCCGTGTCAGGTTAAGGGCGGGTGAACTGTACAAATGTACCGGATTCAACATCTTCTTAGCTGTAAAACGATATTCCTGTACAGAACTGATGGCTAAACAATATCAAACCCGATGCATGTATCTATATTTATCTACACAAGGACGTAAAGTGGCCCAACACTGGCGCAAATTTTAAGTACGGCTCCCGTGCTGTATGTTAACTGCCACAACACAAGTGGCCATGCGCCTGATCTATGAAGACGTGAAAAATGAAACTAGTAACTTTCTGAAGCAGAAATTTCTGTGGACCCCGTTTTCTTCCCTACGTTTAGAAACATTTAGAAATATTTATTTACCACAAGTAATTTACATCAGATACAGGTTTATAATTAAATGAGGAATGACGAAAACCCGGGATCAGGATATATACCACATGTGGGCCTGAATAAGCTACAAGGCTTCTAGGGCAAGACTCTAACAAAATTATAAACAGAAAAATCGACTGGTGCAGGTAACGGAAGAAACGCACTCCTTCCAGTACTTCAGGCTATGAATTTGAAACCCGGAATAATTTTAATGAAATGCCATGCGATGCAGTTGGTCAGGAGCTAACAAAACGTTCGTCAAGAGTCAGGGACTGAAATTCATCAGAAAACCAAATGTAACATAAGCGGCAAGTGATCATATTGTTAGAAGCGTTTCCGCATTCGAGAGAAATAAGAAACAAAATTTGCTGAAAATCACAGTCAAGTGAAATAATGTTTTCGAGCACTGGCACCCGAGGCTCAGCCGATCCCAAATCAGAGCTTAGACCTCTGTGCCGACCTCGCAGCGATGAAATAACGGAGAGCTCAAACAAGACGAACACCGACCAAGAAAAATGATGAAAGACAATTCAGCCGCATCCCTGATAAGCAAAACGGGATCATGAGAATTATGGGCCTGCCTAACCCAAAACTAGAACCCAGAGCATAAAATAAGGAATGGGCCACAATTTCTGAGTGAGCTAAATTGGCTACAATTGCAGCTCAGGGTAACTCTGAAGAACGCTATTTTCCTAAGGCAGCTAGCCACGACTGGTGTCATTAGCGTACTACATTGACCTTTAAGAGGCACAATGACACAATACCAGATCGTTTCAAACGGCTGCTGCTAATTTCTCGTTAGAAGCCAGCTGCAGTTCATAGCGAAAATAATGTGGGTGTGTCAGGTTCAGGAAGCTCAGGAATAAACCTAGTTTTGGAGGATAGCTAAATCGCAAAGACAAATTTAAAACAAATTCCTATTCTTTAACGCAATCTCTTACATTGCTCAAATAATAACTGAAAACGACAAAAATTTCGACGTCATTGCACACGTAATCATAGACAAAACATATTATCCTTACTAAAAAGAAACAAAAAGACTGACATAACCCGAAAATAGATTTACCAACAAGCATTTTCAACCCACGAGAAGAGCAGCGCGCAGGTGCAGCATTTTAGGAAAACGCACAATGTCGGCGCAGCTCGCGCCGCTAACGAACACAAATGAAGCGGAGAACAGCACGAGGCAGGCGGGCAAGCAGGCGGGCAGGCTGACAAGCCGAGCTGCAAGCTAACGAGGACCAGCACAAAGGTCTAGTGCATCGCATGTGAAGGGCACATGAAGGCACTCCCGTCACGCGAGTCTAAACATAGACCGCTTAAACGAGGTACTCGCGAGCACAAAAGATACAACAAACACCGATAACTATAGCGCCCATTAAGAGCGGGAAATTTCAAGAGCAGAAGTCTACCAAGAACTGCGATTTAAAATGCGAATTCAAGATAGGAGACGGTAATGAGAGGATGACCTGTTAATGAAGGTCTTGAAATAATTTCAGACGACACACATTGAGCTCTCCGCTTTCAAGTGCGTCAAATGTCAACACGACGTGCCCGATACAACGCAAACAAAGGAACGTTCAGAGACCACACAACGAACACATGCGCAGCTCAGGGATGACGTTATAAGCGTAGTGTTTACGTGATGAATGATTGCATGGACATGCGAGTGATAATTACAATAGACATGAAGTTTATAGCAGCAATGCACACCTGAAAACCGCACAGCGTAAATAACTGCCGCACACCACCAGGAACCAAGCATTCCGTAGCAGAGCGTGTGAAAATGAATGAATGTAAACGCAGACAAGTGGAACGTTCTTTGTGAGTTTCGTAGCTGTAAAGAACCCGAGTATCTAGCAGCTCACGTGTTGTTCGAACGTTGTGTATGCATGATGACTAGAAGAGCTGAGCAATATTCTCGATAAGAATAAGATAAGCACGAACCCACGTAGTTGAAACATGGAATCGCATGGTAAAGAGAAGTAAACGTGTGAGAGTCGACGCTGCGGTAGAAACCGTCGCGCAAGCAATAGCGTACTTCCCTCCAACTGAGGAGGCCATGGGTTCGACTCATCAGAGTGTTCCTTTGGTGAGGTAAGCCAGACGTCCTTAAAAGGCGGCGCACGAATGCGGACCAACACGGAGAGTCCGAACTCTTTCCAAGGAATGGATCCAGAGCACAAAATTAGCCATTACGAGCGCGATGCACGAAAGCGTGCACAAAGAAAGCACGTGAGCCCACGCTAAGCATGCATTTACGTGAAGCAAGAGCAGGGCATAACCACAGCAGTAAGACAAGGTACACCGCCGTGTATAATGAGGCGATCGATCAAGCGCGTAACGCCAGGAATAACTCGAGTGCAACCCCATGCAACCGCCAGTTCAAGTCCGTCATCAAGACACGCACTTCTTGGCAACAAAGAATAACAAAATTCTACACGCACGCGCGTGAATGCAATGCTACATGGACTGGCACGAAATGTAAGATGTGTNGTAATATGAAGTAGTATTCAAAATTGTTTTTTTGGTTAATATTTTCTCCTACACTACATTTTGCACAACACATCAAGCACGCTAACACTTCACAATAATTAAACAAGCGAGAAATCATGTGAACGCACATTCGGAACGGCAATCCTTTTCTTTAGCACAGTCTTCCAGCAGTAAGGGCGACGTTTACATCACACTAATTTTTTTGGTAAATACTCGTAGGTCTACCTCACAAGATAAGGTAAGATTTTCCGAAAACGGTAACTAAAATCGTATCAAAGGGAACTGAAAACTCGGTTCATCGCATCAACGTGCCTACCAAGTGATCAAAGCCGAACAAAAATAAAGCTACTCTGGGTGTTTAAAGGCTTAATGTCTAATGCCGCTATTCGTTCACCATTTCCTCCCTGTGATATCTTTTGACCACATTTATATTTGGTAACGATTGTGCAGACCTACATTCATCAAGTACGAAATGTTGCGATTTTCGTACACTCGGTTTTCGTCGGACATTTAGTGAAATACGATTCGCAAACATCGAAGTTTTCTATACTTTGAGTAGCGTGCAAGCTTTCAGGGAAGCCGATAAGCAAGCGGGCGACCACCCAGCGCTACGGAACAAGCGTACACCGCTCAACACGCTCGGCCTGTACTCCCTTTGTGAAGTTCACTTCGGAAGAAGCACTTGAAGCACAATTTCTCCCCGTCCGCCCCAAAGCAACACTGCTATCAAATTAACTGCCGTTGCAATAAACCTGCACTGCTCAGTACATTCAAGCACGCACACAGTCCAGCGCAAATGGACCGAAGTGAACATAACTCCGGCGTAACGTTTTCCGCGAGGTGGCTTTAGGACCCTTCCGAGTCCTCTTCCTATGAAGAGATCATTGCTGGTGCCATTTCGATCGCTTCCTACGCAGTTATATTCTCAACTAAATTAAGGCCTTCAGTAACACATAGTCTCCGCATTCTTCGGTCTGGTAAATGAAATGTCCTCCGGATTACTGCAACTCAATTAGATCTCAGAGACCAACAACAACAGCAGCAAACTTCGCCGAAATTTTAAAGTTAGGATAAATGACTCGCTGCACATCGGCTTGCCGTGGTCGGGCAGTCCATAAAACAAGGCGGTTGGCTTAGGGAGGATTTAAAAGAATAGGTGAGGTAGCAACACAAATTTACGAGAGATTAAAGGGCATACCATATCAGACGCATTGGAAAAACTTTGGAAAAAAGCTTAAAAAATAACATGAAAACTCTGCTAGAGCACCTAAGGATACTTCCTTAAACACATAAAACGGTGTGGAAAAAAGAAACGACTGAGTTAAATTTCTTGGGGCTATACAATGCAGACATGTAAACTTTACTTCACGCTCACTTAAGCCACGGAAGACTAAGCTTCATAAGCAGATTGTTAGCACTTGGAAGTAAGGCAATCTTCAGGAACAAGTGAGCGCCAGCCACACAGGAGAGCCTGTCGTACCCTAGACCCCAGGAGCTTAAGTGTACCTGCCCAGTGTAGATTTTAGTCGCCCTCTACGCAGGTTCTTCAACAGCCTGCAGAAAGGGCTATAATCAACACTAAATCCGCGGTACACAGTGTCCAGGTACATCACGGTTCTCTACGCTACGGTTCAAAGTTGGCGTAACCAACTTGCTTGATTACATATTGTGATATTATTTTATACTAACATATTTTTGCTTGATTGATTCAATAAGTTTTATTCTGTTTGTGTTCTGTTATTTCAGTGTACATATATGTAGGTAAACAGTACTGGTAGTTCAGAGAACAGCAGTGGTAGTTTAGATATGTTCTCTGAACTACCAGTACTGTTTACCTCAACCAGAGTTCGAATACTGTTTACCTCTACCAGAGTTAGAAATTTTAAAAAGCACCTAAAATAAAGTGGGGTAAATACTTATGCGCAGCCACTGAACATTTCCTCAATTAAATTAAGTGCGGCTTAATCTAGATGAACACAAATAATAATTATAATCAGAAATTTACCAGAACTAAAACAGCAAATATTCCCCAAACGGTACTGAATGAAAAAACGCATTCACCAATTCAACAGGTGAAAGTAATACAGATTCGTCAAGTCAATAGAAGCAGCAAAGATATCACTCGTCAGTTAAACCGAACATAAGATGAAAACAGGCAGCGATTTACCTCGACTAAGGCAGCACACAACGCTCGATTGGCTTGCATAAAAATATCATTGCTCAATTCAGGACAAATTGGCCTGTGAGATGGCAATTGGACTACCACTTCAGCTCAGACAGCTGGGCGAGTGTTGGTTCCTTCCTTTCTCACGGTCGCCAGCACAGCCGTCTGGGGCCCTCGTTTTCATCTTAACGCCGTTGAAGAGTCGATCAGACACGGGATTTCACCGAGCGCCGCCGTCGACATGACTGATTTCAACAGTGAAACGAAGCCCGAGAAACACCAGTTTTACAGCCATATTCGAAGGGAGACTTGCCACGCTGAAATGAGGCGATAATGCAGCGGCGTTAAGTTGCGAAACATGAACCCAGCCGGAGACATTTCCGTGACGGCGCTGGCGGACAAGGAAGTCACACGAGGTGTAACGAGCTATATTGCAGTAACTTAACACCGGGCTGTGGAGGGAGAGGAGGGGCAGCAGTGGAGGCGAGTGCACCGAAGTTAGTGAAAGAAATGCGGCACTGCACGGAGACGCTGGTGCAAATTACGAGTGACACCCGCTGATGCCGCGGCAGCAGGCAGGGGAGGCGGGCAGGGAGCGCGCGGTCAAGGGAGGAGGCGCAGGAGACGCGGAGGACAGGAGACGCGGAGGA
>VOMN01112295.1:0-12983 GCA_014899125.1 Orchestia grillus | reverse complement strand
ACTGCCTAGAAATACAGGGTATATAATAAGTTCATAACACGGTAAAGGGGGGCTTTGCATTTAATGGTACAGGACAATTTGAAATAATTTAAGGGATTCTGGGGAAAGAAAATATCGTGTGATCTTAGAAGATGATTTTCAAAAAGTCGCATGAGAAACTGGGTTTTAGATCTGAACGTGTTTGAACAGGACAATGGTCTTGAGCGTACTGCCGAGATAATTAAGGTAATTTGCGAATGGTTAAAAACAACTATATCAAAGCACTAACATAGCCTTGTCAATCACCAAATTTTAATCAGACAAAAAATGTATGGAGAAAACTCCAAAGCCAAATCCATGCGAGACAACCATCGTGTCAGAATTTAGTAAAAAATTAAGGGGAACCGGCTAAGAGCTGTAATTAAAAATTAGGGCGCTGCAGTTGAATATATACAAGTTTCAAAATACTGTTTCACTACATATTTTGTTAAATTGTGAATAAATTCTATGTACATTGCAAATTTTACATTTTAGTACTTCATTGCAGCTTCTGACTATTTATTTATCGAAATACTTTTTACGGTTTTCGTAGTTATTTTTAATAAATGCTCTAAAATAGTTTTTTCTGTCCAAATACATGCTTCACCTCACTGTACGTATGCTTCAGTTTAAACAATACTTGTGCACTAGAGATGCAAAACCGCCTGTGTGTTGCTTGTGAACACGTGAGAAACGCTGCATAGGCATGAGCCAGCATCCCCGTGTGCGCGGAGGCCGCTGCATCAGTCAATCAGAGCTCTGATAGCTGGGTGACAGCAGCGCAGTGCTGAGCTGTTACACTCTCTGCGCATTCGCAGCAGCTTGAGCAGAGATGGGCCGACGTGTCTTTGGGTGGGTAGCTGCTACGACTATTGATGCTGCTACAACACGTCATGTTTACTTTCAATTCTGGTTCGTTTTTGATTTATTTTCTTGATTTTGTCTCGATTTCTTTGTAATAAGTCTTATTCGAGAATTACTCAGCTGTCGGTAACAATACTCGTATTGCGCCTTGTGTGAGGAGAAATGTCAAGAAGCTCATTTATTGTCAGGCTCTTGTAGTGTTTTATTTTACCTTGTGGCTAAATGACGAATGAATGGAAAAGTTGTACAAAGTTACTTTCCACGTATACACAGGTGGAAGTGAACCTGAGTATCTAGAGTAAGTATTACTTTGCACGCCTGGGAAAAATGCTCCTAAAACGTAATCCCATTGGAGGAGACGTAGGCTTTAGTACTCGGTGAACAGAGTTAGTTGTGATGCAAAAGCTATTAACGTATTCCAGCTGGAACGGTTAGGCAGGAGATAGTTGAGCACAATGGGTGTGAGCGACCCTTGCTGGTGCTCAAGGATCGCCTTATGTTTATAAGCGTCTTGTCACGGTTCATGCATTTATAGCTCAAAAATTGAAATGCGTCTAGCGTGGACTGAAGTTCCAGTAGAGAGCGCCATGCGACCTGTCAGAAAGAAATGAGAGTTGCCCGAACAGCATATGCTGGGGTAGCTTCTCCTAGCTGAAAGTTGGGTGCGTAACTGGAGCCTTGTGGCACGTGTGTAGAATGCTGCACATTGTCCAGTGTTCAGTTCAATGTTGTATGTTGAATAGTGCAGTTGCGTAGCATGTTACGCTTCGCCTCCTGATGTGTGGTCCACTTGCATGTTTTAGTGGTACGAATCCGATCTCCATGCATGGCCAGTGTCGCAAAATTATGATGGGAAGCAAAAAATGTTCAACCCTTTGATCCTTCAGTAAGTTACTCGTATCTGTAATTTGTTACGGACTAAACGTTGAAAGGGATTGAGAGCTTCATTAAATCGAATACTAGCCGCTATGACTACCAGTCTCTAAATATCTACCCGTGTGTCACTGTTCCTGGTTAATTTCTATGTACTTCTTTCATTTGATGTTGGGAATGCAGATTATGATTAATACCAGACTACTGATACCTTTGTTTGTATAGTATTAGCTGTTCCAAATTCTCAATACGGACATGCTACATACTTACTATCTGTATGTCTATAAATGTATGTTTCTATGGTCTCCTTAACTTAGTGTGCACTAGCATAATTGCGCAGAAAATAAATGGACTACGTAGTATCCAGTTGCAGCAACGTTGAATTTCAACGCCCGCTCAAATTCCTGACCATGGTATTTACCTTAATACATTCGGTGGAAAAATCAACATAACCATGTTCATTAAGAACCATTGTCGAACGGTACAAATAATATGCATTATATTAAAGATTAGATGACACACTCATCTAAAGTTCTTGCTTAGGTACTTCCTACTGTTTCTTGACGAATATTTGTGAATAGAATTTGGGCCTTTGCATAGGCATACTGGGAGGACAGAAGTAATTGTTCGCATGAATTCCATTTTTTATTAAATATCTAGCAAATGAGCATTCGTAAAACTCGCACAGAATGCATATTCTATAATGTATAGCGAAAATACTTAGCACAATTTCTCTTTTTACAAGTGTGTATGGTATCATATACACACTAAACATATATGACCTGGGGCAAAAGTTTTTAACCAAAATATTTTCTTGTTTTTGATATTAAATTTTGAAACCTTCGTTGCCTATTTCTACTCGGAGACGGTTTCGTGTGATGAAATGAAGCATTCGCAAGTTTGTGGTGGCACACAAGGCCAGTCTTCATGACATGTATTCTCAGTTCCTCACGATACATCGGATTTCAAGGATGAACCTTCTTTTTTAGTGGTCCTTGAAAATATTCGATAGAATGGAGGCTTACCCGGGGGAGAATATTGATTTCGTTTTCCATTAACCATTCAGATGTTAATTTTGTCAAGTGTTTAGGTTCGTTATCTTACAGGAACGTCTGTTTCCATTTTTGGAATGAACGCTTCACGCTAGAGTGACACTATTCTCTAATATTTTAAGGTACATGACCCCATCCATCTTCCCATCCATGGTATGAAGCGCACCAGTGCCATGTACAGTGCAACAACCCTGAAATCTGATACTACCACCTCCGTTGTACCGCCCGGTTTTTTCTAGACCACCGGATGTACCGACTTGTAAAATACTTGGTAGGTAAATGAGGCTCGAGGAGGTTTCTTCTTATATTTGCAGTATGTAACAGAAACGTACAGGCTGAACGTAGGCGGGAGATCAAAAACAGTTACGTGCAAGCTGAGTGGAGCCGAGATTACAATAGACGCGGAGCGGCGCTCTGTATGCGCTTTTATACGATCAGTCCGCCGGGGAGACGGGGACGTACCGTGGGGACGGGGACGTACCGTGGAGACGGGGACGTACACCGTGCTTCACAATGTGCTTAGAATATTAATCAATAGAAGTCGACGAGACCAAAGATCAATCTTCCGTGGAACACCTTACCGTAAAGTTCTGTACTTCGTTTGACAGTTTCACTTTGTTGACCAGGATTTATATTCTTTGAAAATTTTGAGTATGTTGGCTTGCTAGACACTTGATAAAAAATTAATTTTAAAGTGAGCAATTACTTGTGTCTTTCCCATTATACTTCTGCGACTCGGGGCTAGGCAAGCAAGTCAAGTGAACATAGCGAGTAAAGGCCAGATTCATGTGAGGCCATCAAGGAAGTGTCTGAAACGCCCAACGTTCGATTTTTCAAAACTAGGTAACCCAATATTATGGTTAGTGATGTGCTAATTCCAAATGTTTTGCTGATGCAAATTCTGACTTATTTTTCGATGCTGATTCCTTATTATTTAGAATACCGTCCGAGGGCATAGGGTCGGCAGTAGGGTAAGGTTAGTCAGGTTTGCCTATACTTTGTTATGGGGACTGACGACCACGGGAGAGCACTGTTAACTTACTTCGGTTATAGATAAACCTTCAGGAGTAATTTTCACACCTTGTTTGCTATTTCTTCTTTGTCTTTTCTTTCTCTTCCTCCTTAACTTGCCGTTTCTATGCGCTGGGAACAAGGTGTGGGAACACACCTGCGCATAGAATTCACGTTTTCTACAGTCCACACTAGATGGTCCCTTCTTGTTTTCGCTCTCTTTGTAACACATTTCATGTGGATAGGAAGCTTTAAACAAAGAAATAATCTAATATATTGAGAATATTAATTGTTTTACCATGTATAGTAATTCAATGCTATTTAGTTAAAAAATAAATGGCATCTTAAAATAAATATGATACTTAAAAATTTTTCAAAATAGGCTACCACCCCTGAAAAATGAAGGTCTATGCAAGGAGTTTAACATCAAGGGTGTACGGTGACTGGACACTGTTAAGTAGCCATAGATATGGTAAATAATTATTAGGTAAGAGGTCACGAAAAAGGAAACGCATGAATTATTCTCTATTTCATGGCCGTACAAGTTATAAGATTGTAAAGATGAATTCAAATTATTCCAGCAGCACTATGGTGTGTGCACCAGATGACACGCTTACTAACTCACGTGCTCGTATCTCCTGAACTATACTTAAACGAAATATTGCATGCAAATTCCTACGTATGATTTTACCTCATAAAACCTAACAAATTCTCAAACCATCTATGAAAATGAAACCAAGTCTAACACGGGTTAAGAAACTTTGGTACTAGCCTCAACTTTGGTTTACGTTATGACTTTAGACACGAAGCCGCCATCTTTGCATGACTCAATTTTTATATCATTGTAGTGCTCAAATGTGTTCAGGGCGAGTACGATTAGAAAAATATCTCAAAGCTATAAAAGCAAAGAATCTTCAACACCTAAATCCGTATAGATCTTGATGCATGCTTGTGCAGCGTCAATAATGATTGTACATTGAGAAAATGACACCATTCACTGCATTGTTACTGTAACTCGAATGCGATGCGCTGAGCGTATGTGTATGCTTCAAAAGCAGTCCATTGAGCTTGTTTGATGCCCAAAATTGGAAATTAATTTGTCCAAAAAATTGGTTAATGAGAAACTACGCGAGTCCACATGAATGTGCTCGGTACAACATTTGTCTAATTAAGCGTAGCTGATAGCACGTTAATGAACTCAAATTGAATTTTTCAACACTAATGAACGTTATAAAAATAAGTAAACTCTACATTTATTTACAAACCGGCGATAATAAGCTTTAATGTATGTATGTGCTAATTATGTAAAATCCGTACCATTATTCTTCTTAATGATGTACATTTAGGGTATACTAGGAATAGACGATTTTCACAGTGTGCCGATGCCGGTACCAGTTCTTGCGAAAAGTCCCGATTCTTGCCGACGCAAGAATCAAGAACCTCGTTCTTTTTGGTGCGAATACCTTGTTCTTTTTGGTGCGAATACCTTATTCTTTTGGGTATGAATACCTTATTCTTTTGGGTACGAATATTTTATTCTTTTGGGTACGAATATTTTATTCTTTTGGGTACGAATACCTTATTCTTTTGGGTATGAATACCTTATTCTTTTGGGTACGAATACTTTATTCTTTTGGGTACGAATACCTTATTCTTTTGGGTACGAATACCTTATTCTTTTGGGTACGAATACCTTATTCTTTTGGGTACGAATACCTTATTCATTTGGGTACGAATACCTTATTCTTTTTGGTACCAATACATGGAAAAAATTAGCGTAAAATCCGACCACAATAATAACCAAGCGATCCTGTTTTGAGTTTTTACACTATCCGTCAGATGCCCACACCTGTGTGGACGGAAAGTAGTAGTAAGATAAATAAAAGAACTGCTAGTATTAGTACCACCCTCAAGGACGTAGAATACGATGGGCGTTAGGCGACAGGGTGAAGTTCGGTTTGTGTATCCTGTGCGGACTGGCGTCCTCGGAGGCACACTCGCTCGAAAATATCGCTTAACGTCTAAATTCATGGTAGGATTCTGGGCCCATTGTTATTTTGCACTGGAGCATCAAATTATTGTTGGTGAGTTGAAGCAGTTCATCCGAGTGCATTTTATTAATTTTATATAATTTCTGTGGAGGGCAATGACACCATCGTGCGAATTGTGAAGTTTTTCGAGGAGATGAAAGGTTTTCATCGCCCCCTCTGCATTTTTGATCGTTCAATTAGGAATACCTGATTCCTTTCAGTACGAAAGTTTAGTCATTTGGCAAATGCTATTGTACTCATTCTGTTGTTCTCGTCGCAGTAACTTTTATTGCTCGTCGCGAGGAATTCCTGCATCATTGGAATGTATTTGATCACCGTCTGCACGAGTGCTCATGCATGCTGAAAATCTCGCATACGGTTAGAGTCTCGAAATTTGTTGTATTACTGGAAGTACTGCCCAACTGTTGTATTTTCTTGAAGATTGAGCGTTCCTTTTCCTGTTTCAGATATTCCAGATATTCCTGACAACATCAAGGCTCTCAAGAGTCTGCAGGTGGCCGACTTCTCCAGTAATCCCATCCCCAAGTAAGTGTTGCTGCTTCCAGCGAGTGACTATCGCTGCAAACAGCTATATAGGAACTGCTCAAGGAATTTATAAATTAATTCAGATGACCCCTTTTATTCTCAATTGTATGAATTACAACGAAATTACATGGTTTCTTGTAGGTAATTTGATAGTTTGTTATAATTATGGAAAATTGTAATTAACCAGTTCAAGTTGTTCAATTTCATCCTACCAGTGGATGCTCATAGAGGTTCCAGGTTCTGTTGATACTTGAAATTTCGTTGCATTTAATATTGTTTGTGATAATTAACCTATAATTATTCATCAGGGCCTATAATTATGCGTGTGAAACTTGATCTCATCGACTGGTACAGCTTTCATTTGGAGAACCTCAAGTTTATAAAACTTCGCTTGCCGAGTTTAGCATTACGAGGTAAAGCGCAAGTGGTGCTGACAACTGATATTGCACTTCAGCTATGATACCATCATTGACGTTGACTTTCCAAAAGTGCGAAGACTGTCAGTTTGCAGCGCATGGAAAGAACCTTTATTTATTCCAACACGTTTTACCGTTGGGTTTTAAATGCCTTACAACTACTGGGTTTAAACTTCCTTTTCCAAGGGAAGTCGCGTGAAAAGCCCCATTGAGCCGAGACTCGAACCCTAGCCCTTTGGGCTGCGAGGCCATCACGCTCACCACTAGACCATGGAGCCCATTTTTTGAAGAAAGGGTTATGGTATTTTTGACGGGGTTAGCATTGGCTGCTATCAAACTTTTGTTCTCTGTGTTTAAAAATTGTGAATGAACATATTTTAAATGAACTTTTCCTATTTCTTGAGAACTAACGTTTATTTGAGAAGGTTGTTCTTTTATGCGACCATGCTATGTCACATTCACAGCGAAAACAACCCAGCAATATCTTGTTTCACTGGACTTAATGGACAACTACATATTTGATGATATGGAATAATTTTGTTCAAGGACGCATACCATTGAAAATGTGTCTCTATATATAGTGCAAAATTTATGCAGATGGACGGCAGTTTATTTGAAATACAACAGTGAAGGGTGCCAGAGAATTTACTCCGAAATCTATTTTAGCAGCTAAGAATAAAACAATTGACTCATTCTATTGGCAATTGTCTTCGAAGTCGTTTGTAATAGTTACCCTTAGTTTAATTACTAATCTTGCTTTTTTTGTCTATAGTGAAAGTATCACTTTTCATCTATAAAATTCTCTACATTAGTATGTCGTTTTAATTTTGCTTTGGTTATTAATTTATATTGAAAATTATGTAAGATTATTGTCGTAGGTCTGCAAATAAATAATTCTCGGAAACCAATTTTTTTGCTATTGATAGCTAACTTTATAAATAATTCCATCCAAAAATTGTCTAGAGCTATTAAATGGAATAAATTTGCTTATGCTTGTTTTGTTTCGTCTGAATAATTAAAAGTAATAATGGAATGAACTCCAAGCGTTGGTTGGACTGTAGGTAGAGGTCGCTTGCCGCTGTCGTACAACCCCTTGGAACACTGAATAGCCTATGCAAAGTTGCAGGTCTGATTTTATTATGCATTCACTGCTCTAAATTTGTCTCCATGAAAGGGAATTTATGCTGTGAGGGTTATTGTTCGAGCCCCTAATGAGGCATTTAAGCTGGACAATGTTGGTTGACTTACATTCAGTAAGGTGGCAGACTCGACGATCTGCGCTAGGAGCACCCGTCTGCTCATGTGGCCAATTGGGTTACTTGGGCTGAGGAGACGCTTTGGAGCAGCAAGTAGGTGCAATAGAGGCAATCTGGGAATGATGCCGACTTGAAAGCTGACCAGTTTCGCTGCTTGTGTGTTTTCGGACTACAAGCTCGTTTTTATACAGAACTTAGTGGGAAAATAGAGTTTTTGCACCGATTAGAAAGTATCAGCTGTTTGATAGAAATGAAACTTCTGTTTCTATTTGGTGCTTCTCAAGAAGAACTGTTCACTTCTGTGAACTTATAACTGGTGATTTACTCTCACCTACATCTGCACCTTGATACGCACACGTCTCTGTGAATACCAATCATTGCGCCAACGAGTTTCTTCAGTTAAGTTTGTATTTCAATACCACATCTATTCAATTTGTGGCCTTTCGATAGTCTTGTTCTCACCGTGATCGTGATTTTTTCATCATTTTTCTGGGAAGGCTGCAAAGTTTAAACTTGTTAGCGTGACATTTTTCTAACAATTTTCTATGAATTGTGGCAATAAATCTTGTCATGTAATGTTTTGTTGACAGGCTGCCGCCCGGCTTCACGCAGCTCAAGAATTTGACAGTGCTGGGCCTCAATGACATGTCCCTGACGAACCTTCCCCTCGACTTCGGCAGGTGTGTAAATATTTGGTGGTCGTTCGTGACTTCAATATGTCGTTGGATGCTCTAAAAACTAATTACCATGTTTTTAAGTGCCTTGGATATATATTCATTCGCAGCATATGGGATTTGAATACCTATTTAATTTTCTCATCCATCGTGGAAATATAAATTATGTGTGCACTATCGGTAACAAATATTATTGATACGTTCAGTTTCAATTTTGATCTCGAGAAATGTATTAAGATCATTCGATTCAGGGCGCATATGCTCAAAACTTGTGATAGAAATAATAGGTATACCCATTGAATTCTTCGACAGAAATAGGTTTCATTGAAGTTTTCTAGACAGTTTATTACAAAATTTGCAATCAGTGTCATATACAGTGCAACAAAGCTGAAGCGTTCTTCCTTTGAAGCGGGAAATTTTGTCCAATTGAATCCTCTCTAGATTATTTGAGGTGATTATGCCTTTATAGGCAGCTATGTTTTTAATTTCATTTTCTGACCTGTTCATGTGCTGGATTTACCATGCTTAAAAAGTCTTGCGTACCTTTAAGCGGCCATGGCCTGCGGGTGATGCTGTAGTGAAGCTCAAATTGGAGTTGTGAGCTGGTGTTTGGTCGTGTCGTGGCCAAGACGGGCCGATGCTTATTGATAAGTTAGTACGTTTTTGGAGACACGGCAATGCTTCTTGCTGCGACCATCGACAGATTGTATTGGCTGTTCACTTTAACTTCTCCATCAATGATCAAAACGGGAAGGTCTTTGCAATCTTAGGTTTTGCAGAAGTTTAATTTATAAAGTAATGTAAATTTTGTAATGAATTTGTTTGATTTTAGGTAAAATTCTGAAGTCCCTAAACTATGCGAAATGTTACTAAATTATATGGCCCATAATAATGAAAAATTCTTGTCGTCCACTTGTTCCGGAAAGCAGTTAGCAGTTTTGGTGCAGATGATGCATTACTGTCGTATTTCCACCAGTCTATGGTGATGTGATATGATTCTACATAGTTTACAAAAATTGGTGATTTAAGCTATTTGTTTATAACTTGACTGCTATACTCGTACACGCGTGAACGTATAATTCTACTGTCAGTCTGTTGCAGCGGAGAAATTTGCTTCATATTCATATTTCATTCACGAGTGATGCGTCGAGTCCATGGTATAAGTTCTGTTTTGCTAGCATAGCGTCTCCCGTGGTAGTGCGACTTTCTCATCCATCTAGTTCGTTGTATTGGTGTTTGGCCAACACGGTCTGCACATCAGCTCAGAACAATGGACGCTTCCGCAATCTTCTTCCTTGGGAACTCAAATAGAAACGCGTGAAAGGTTCCGTTAGAGATACTGAAGTTGTGTGCCTAAGATATAAGACGATGAAGCCTCACAGTTAGGAACGCAAAGCTTAAACTGATAATGATGGAACTTACCGAAAATTCCACATGATATATTTTATTCGAGTTGTAGTTCTTGTTTCTATCTGACGCTCTGGAATGCGAATTATTTTTTAAGCAACCTGAATTTGTACTGGGTCTTAGCTTCTTAAGGTTAATGAAGGTAGCTTTCCTTCAATTTTAGCATCGACTATGTACTTTTCGAACCCGATTGAAAGGGTTACGTATATCGCTTCATTGAATTTCTGTGAGGTGCAGTTACCCTCTTCAAGTTTCACACATTGGTTTCTCTTCCAATATCAAGAATATTTCTTCACTGTGTAGGTCATGAAAAAACAGCAAGAATATTTCTTCACTGCGTAGGTCGAAGATATAACCATTGATGGGAACGGTTGGGCTTGGGAAGAAATATTTGGCTTTAGTATCTGGGGGTCTAAGTGAATGCGATACGATTTGTAAATCAAGCACGATGAGAAATAGAATAGTTTGAATGCGTGTAGGACAATGTCGTCAGCTTCTTAGAGGTAGGGAAAGTGTGCGTCCATGGTTAATGTTATTTTAGGTTGGGGGCATACCGAAAGACTTCATTATTCTAAGAATAGGAGAGTATATCAGGAGATGTTGAGAGTAAGTTAAAAGTAGTTCGGGGTTAGTGGGAAACTTGGTTGCAGTAAGAGCAATTTAGGGAGGCATGAGTTACTTATGAGATTCGGTGTGTGAGGTTTGTGCAAAGGAAACTCAAAGGAAGTAAAAAGTATAGTGAAACGAGTTTGACGATAGCGGAGAAAGCAACTTTTTGAACAAAGTCTGCAAATGAAGCATGAAGCATGAAGCTTAGGGAATAGAATACGAGTGTATTAAATAATTGGGAAATACTCCTAATGTGTAAAAGTTGCCTAATAGGAAAGATGGATAGGCATCAAGAGAGAATTTTTAACTAGAACAAAAAAGTACTTGCGCAAAAATTAAGTAAAGAGAGTGAGGAAACGAGAGTCAGGGAGTTGTTCAACCTGTGAAGGATTGAAATGGAAAGATCTAAAATGAGCCCGTATGATGGGGAGGTGTGAGATCACTAATGATCGCGGAATATGTGTTGAAAAAACGTAGCTGTTGTGAGGTTGTATGCAGCTGTGGTAGAAACCTTAATACTGAGGCTACGCTTTGAGGGAGGGAGCAATACTTCAAAGTAAATGGCACGATGATAATGAGGGATCGCGTGGTATTTGGTGGGACAGGAGCCATGCCAGGTAGGATGGTTGCACTGTAAAGTGTTAGAAGATTAGCATGTTTGTCTGTATTGGAGTTGTTGGCTTTAATGATAGGTTCATACCGGGTTTGTTACCGGTTCATAGTTTGTACTCGTGTTATTCCCATGTGTAAATGAAGGACGGTGGATGTAAATGTTCCGAGTCAAGATCCGTCAGTGCTGGCCTCAGTTGGTAGAGCGTACGGTACATATTTCACTATTAAAATAAGAGTTAGAAAGTATTAAATTACTCGTAAGTAATAGAGGAATAAGTTGTACACTATTGCGTTCAAAAAGCGTAAGGTATGTGTTGTGTGCCCACTTGTTTGATGGATATTTCGCTGAATNTTGCTCATAGGATGAAATGCCGTCGTCATCTGCGACTTAATTCTAAGTCTTTGGCACACATCCTGGAAGAGTTAGTGGCCACAGTGTCTGCTTCCTTATTTTTAAGAGGATAAGCTGTTACATATCTAGTAAAATGCTCTACAATTGTCAACGCGTACTTATTTCCCGAATAAGATGGGGGAAGTTCTATTAAGTCTACAGCAACACGTTCCATGGGGTATGACTTCTCAGGTAGCTTTAGCTTTCCTAGAGGTAATTTTACTGATCTTTGCCAGCGTCTTTTCTGACAGTCCAAGCAGCATTTAACANTACTGCAGCAAAGCACGGGCCACAGTGTCTGCTTCCTTATTTTTAAGATGATAAGCTGCTACATATCAAGTAAAATGGTCTAGAATGGTCAACGCGTACTTATTTCCTGAATAAGAAAGGGGAAGTTCTATTAAGTTTACAGCAACACGTTCCATGAGGTATGATGTCTCAGGTAGCTCTCCTAGAGGTAATTTTACTGATCCTTGCCAGAGTCTTTTCTGACAGTCCAAGCAGCATTTAACATATTGTTCAACATCCTTAATCATACCTATCCAAAAGAACTTGTCCCTAATTCGTTCTAGCGTCCTAAAGAACCCCTTGTGGGCACATGCATTAGAATCATGAGAAATCTTCAACGCTAAATTAATGATTGACTAAGGAATTACAATCTGCACATTAGGTCTACCACACTTACGATTATTTCTAGGTATCCAACATAAAATATCGCCCTCATCAAGGAAGAATTCATCCATATTTACATTCCTATTTGGTACATCNTTCCTATTCGGTACACCTCCAACATTCTTCAAGCAGTCACAAACCCGTGAACAGAAAGGATCGTTCAGCTGTTCACATAGGATCTCTCCCGCATTCATTTGTCCATTTGTTTCGCTTACCGAGGTATTGTTTGTGGCCGACTCGAGATTATTTCTCCCCTCTATTCTCTCATCCGTTGTCACGGGTGCCACGCAAGTCAGGGCTACNTCTCAGGTAACTCTCCTAGAGGCAATTTCACTGGTCCTTGCCACCGTCCGCGTACCTACCGTGCGTGGTACATTCTCCGTACCTACCGTGCGCATGGCTCTACTTAGAAAATCTGGAACGAAATGTTTCTTACCAGCCTTATACTTAACATCGAAGTCGTATTGTTGTAATTATAATGCCCAACGAGAAACTCGGCTGTTGGTTTTATTTTAAAAATGAACGTAAGAGGTCTATGGTCAGACACTACCG
>VOMN01112288.1:0-18937 GCA_014899125.1 Orchestia grillus | reverse complement strand
CCTGCAGTAGGGCATGGGGCTGCCTGCAGTAGGGCGTGGGGCTGATTGCAGTAGGGCGTGGGGCTGACTGCAGAAGGGCGTGGGGCTGACTGTACGGGAGAAAACTCGATGGTCATCACTCGAATGTGGAAGCTTGAGAATCCTCCGCTCGAGGGAATTTTTCTCAATGCGATAAAATAAGGGAGGACAATTTAGTGCTTACATAATATGCCTAAATAGAAAAGAGAAAAGGGATAAGATTCTCGTTTTTTTTGTTAGGAACATTGTATTTTTTATTTATTGTACGTCAAATTATACTCTTACTCAGGTGTTCATGTTATTTTTTGTGGGAATTCGATTTTCAATTAAAAACACTGATAATGGACTCCGTAAATCCTAAACTTTTGTCTTCTAGTAAGATCGTAGTGACTTTGGCTCTCCAGTCTATCCTTAGAATTAGATTCCCAATCAACCGTCCAATCTACAAGCCTAAATAGAATTGTTACAACTCATTCCGTCTGTGACATCAGACTTGAGTTCAAAATTAAGTATTATTTACAATGATCTGCGGTATTCATACAATTTAAAGCCATAAATTTTGAAGTGGACTGTGAAATGTAAGACTGTATTGAACAGAGCTGCCCTCTCAACGCCGCTCGAAAAAACGGTCTGAGAGCCAATGTGTTACTCGCTCGCGCGGGGCGTGTCAGCAGGCCTGGTGCTGCTCCATATGTTACGACTTGAAACGGTTGTGGGATGAAAAAAATTACTAAATTATATTTTACACAAAAGAGATTTTTACTGTAATTCACTTTGTTTTCTGTTCAATTTTTTGACGCACAATTTACATTTATTTTTTCAGTACGACATTCATGAGGCGATCCACAGCGAGGTGCAGCTGTAGCGAGGCTGGCGTGCAGTGAGAGCTTCGCTTGAAAATGCAGTATATTTTCCAACACTTTCCCCTCGTCGGAACCTAAACTTCCTGACAGCCCTGTTTCTGAGGATGAGGTATTCGATTGCCCTAACGTAATTATCACCGAAATAATCAGATTCTCAGTAACACAATCATGGAAGGTTTGAAGTCCTAGCAGTTTTATTTTTCTTCTGAAGCATTCGTTGATGTACTTCTTATTCGAAAGATAGGGATGCACCTTTAATAGAAACTATTTATCACAACGAATTGGTATTTGTTTAAGATCATAGTTTTATTATCCATGGCGCAAGATCTGATTCTAAGAGTATTCTGTAATATTATTTATACGAACGCTGCTCTAAATGTTGTAATAATTTCTCTGACGCTCGAACTCTTACCGGAGTCGAGGCCAGATTTTCCGAACGCCCACGCATCAGCAGAGATGCTCTCTTCAATGAATGCATTAGCTTTAAAATATAAAAACGGGGTCTCTTCTTTCCTTTTTTATCAGATTCTGTTACGTGTTCAGTCATTATATTTTGTTACATACATTTACAGAATTGGTTACGAAATTATCGAAACTAGCCCATCTTTGAATTAACGTCAGAAATGTCATTCTTGATATGGTAGATGGATTACAGTGAAGCATGTCAGATTAATTTTGATAAAAATTAAATAAAACTTTAACTGCTGATATTTTTTAGCGAATCTGTTCATTAAAGAACTCCATGCTGGAGAAAGATTTTCTTCATCTTACTTCCTTTGTTGAGCCGTAAATATTCTGTGATTTAATTTCACGCTCAATGTAAGTGCACCAGTTTTTAAGTATTTTTCAATTGAAACCAAGGAAATGCTTTCATGTTTTTATCCTTTCCTGTAAGTGAATTTAATTACAGAGTTATCCACCTAAAGCTACCAAGGCTTCATTACTTTTCTAGTAAGATATTTCTAATATGCTAGTATGCTCTATCAATCCTTTTGAGTTAATTTAGTAAATTAATTGTTCTAATGAATACGTAAAGATGATAATGAAAATTTATCGCAACTCAGTCGTCCAGGCTTCTCCTCATACATATCTATTCTAGTACCATAGAATTACATTGTTTTGAATTATAAGTCTGTATGATTCACAATTCTAATAAGTTACCTACATTCATTTAATATAAGGCAATACTAACATAAAAACTTGAGTTAAGCTCACACCTCTCGAGGTTGTGCTCTCGAGACACCACGTGACATAGCCTACGCTCGCAGAGACCTTCCTGCTCGAGCTATTGCCTTATGTCACTCCCCGGCGCCGGGTTTTTAATTTAACAATACTCAAAACACTTCCGCTCTTCTTTTAGTGACGAATCTACTGAGTTATCGCTGTTTCTCCATCAATTACCGTGGAATATATGATGATGTATGGAATCTGTTATTGGTCGGAAGATCAAGAACTGAAAGAGAAAAATCTTAACGGCTCTACATAATTTTGACCAGGGTTTGTCGTCATTTAGCTACTCAGATGTCAAAAATTGAGTATTATACTGCAATTATATCAGATTCTCAATTATCAGTTTCCTATCAAGAGCAAGTGTATTTGGGGACTGTGAAAGTTTCATTAGACACAAGCTCCTCAAGTTGTGAGATATGTGGAAAATTACGGGTACGCCACTCAGCATCTCCCTGGCTCGATTAAGTAGTCCATGAAACATTAATCTGGATACATTAACCGGAATGAATGGTCTAGACGGATTTCTATGTCAGTTCAAAAACACCAGTTCAAAAGTTTCAATACATTGTACCAGGACAAACGGTATCTTAGGCGTGTTAAAAATAACTATTTAACAAATGATCTTGGCTGTCTCATTTCCGGCTTCAAGCCTTGAACCACAAGTACAGTACTAGTCATTTATCCGAACAATTTATCATCGTGATGCAAGTGAGAAAAAGCATCATCATTCCTGTTTTGCGAGCTAATACTAATGCGTTTGGCTGATGAATGAACAGACCTGAAGCCTGGTTCGTTCATTTTTAGCTTACCTGAAGCCTTTTTTAGTCGTCAAAAACTCAGCTGAAATTATAAATTCTTTTTTCATATGTAATCTCTGGTTGTTTTGCTCGAGGGCTGTCAAATACTTCCATACATCATTTTACGTTTTACTTAGGTTACCGTACTCATTTTCGACATTTCATTTTTGCACTTTTTGTTCTGTACAACGATACTGATCACTGTTGACCGAAAATTTCTAGTTCCATTCCATCACGTTCTAACAGCGCACGGCAAGAGTGTCTGACTGTAAGACCAGAGGTGCTGATTGATGCAGGTTGGCTCGCACCTCGTGAACAAAACTGCAGTCAATGACCGCAAAAATGGGGCAAAAGTGAGGCAGTTTATGTCGCGCTTCGTTGACTTTCAATTCTGCTCATTATTGCGAAGTCATCCTATCTATTGTCACGATGATCTTATGATCTAAAAATCTTGAAATTAATATCTATTATTTCATCAGAAATTTCCATTATTTTATCTTCACTATTTCTTCAACAAAATTTCAACCTGGCTGGAGGAACAGTTACTAGTCAGGAACATTTACTAGTCAGGTCAGGAAAGTTTAGCAAGCAATTTATTATTTTTGGCACTATTTCAGCAATGAAGGTGATGCTACAAAAGAATTTTGAAAAAAACAATTGAGCGTTTCGAGTCTGGCTTCGTACATATATAGCGTGATGACGTCAGACAAGACACATCGCTGCCAGCACGACTCATTGTAACCTCGCATATGCAATGAATAACAATGTCATTCAAAATTATTTTACCTGCATTGCTAGGACTTTTTATTTTGAGTACTCTATGCTACAGAGTTCATTACGTAATCCAGTAAATAGTTCATTCGAAAGTGTTTTTGAGAAAATTGTCCCACCATCTTACTTCGAATCGTTTATATCTACTATGTTTTCGTCTAATACCGACTCATCGAGCTAAACTGTTTTGTTTACGATACAGAATTTGTGCTTACAATTGCATTTCAAGTATTAAATTGAAATTACAAACTTTGTACACTATGTAATCCTAGAGTAAAATTAAAAACCTGCTATACTGTTACCGTGTATCATTTCTTCCTTTCAGTCACTCTGAACATCATAGAATTTTCACGTATTGTTCCCCATAATATCAGCAAAACGGACTTCTCATGTGCTTGATTGAAGTAGAATATTACATGAGCCACTCGATGTTGAGTGACGCAGTAACGACAATAAAGTTCAGCTCGTCAGTGAGNCTAATTTTTTTTCAAAATACGTGGGTAGTATGAAAAAATAAGGCTCAACAAGGTGTAACTTAACTTTGTTTAACTGAATATCATTTAACGTGAAATTGGGATCCGCAAAATTATTGTTACCTTACTGTTTTTTCTAGGAACGCATTCAGAAATTACCATAATCATGGAAGTTGTAGAAGTGATTAATTGGATATTATTTTTATCCATAAAAGCCAATAAAAATACACATTGTGTAAAATTATGAGATTACTTATCTTCCGGTACAGCTGCAGTAGAACGTACACATGTACGTGCTCGTTTCATTCGGTCCTATATTAACCATTCATGTAATGTATTTCGTTTTTTTGTATTCGAGGTGGCACTTCTAAAGGTTAGAGGTTAATTAAATAGAGATTCAATGCGTACTGTGGGTTCTAGTTTTTTTAACGAGTAGAAAGTTAGTCCTTATCGGTACCCGTACTTTCTACCCGGTGAATTTATTTCTCCGTAACTTGCTCTTCATTTTAAAACGCTGGGTGTACCGCCTTCTCACAAGGGCATGATCACTAGCGCATTCTATACATCCATGCTCTAGAGTACTGCCTACGGGGTTGAAATATTAACCGTTTAGGCTTTTCCTGGAGGTTGAGTTTTTACAGAGGAAGGGAGTTCCCAGACCTTTCGTCCTAAGCCCATTCGTACGGCTCTGAATCAACGGTGGAGCTCGGCCACACCACCGAACGAACGCCGGAATACGAACGAGTTTTGATGTCGCTGACCGATGAGAAACGCCCGGGGTTTCTGCCATCTTCACCACAGCGGTTTGTTACCGTGCGCTCCTAAAACTTCGTAAGAATATCTTCCCCGTTTTTAGGGCACTCACACAGTTTACTTGCGTTAACCTCCAAATCGATTACATTACAACAGTCACCCTGAATGACAGGCTCAGAGCGAGCATCCGACCTTGTCGGCGCCGTGGCTTGACCGTGAGACGGAAAACCCGAAGCGACCTCACTGGTTCCGGGATAAATCGTTGACTTTCGAAGCACAGAACGTTCGGCGCAAACTGATGAGCGCGTGTAAAATAATTACTGCCGCTTTCGACGAACCCTGCCGCTGGTACGGGGCAACCAGTTGGCACTGAGTACGGGTGACTCAAGACACTGCATGGGCGGACTTGATGTAATAGTAATGTGGTGAGTATTACGCATGAGCATATTGCCATGAGTCCATACAGGACAAAAAATACATATGTACGAAGCTACGATTTAATTTCATGGCGTAGAAATTTGAGAGTTACTTGGCCTTATTTTATTAAGCAATAAACTTTTTTAGACGATTGAAATATTTCGGAGAAAATGAGCTCAACTTTACCATCGTATTGGCAGTGAACTTGAAACTTACACACTTCGATCTTTCGCCTCTGCTTGAAGCTTGAGAGAGGAAAGAGATCAACGACACGCAAGGTGGCGGACGCGTAGTTCTTGTCAGGCCGCGCCAGATGATGGCCCACATCCTAGGTTNTATCCTCTTACAGCCCTCCGGGCTCACGAACCCTCAACAGTTCTAAAGCCGAGAAGATACGTTTTGAGTAAAAAACTCGTTCTGTAAAGTGTCGTAATTCTGAAGAAAAATCAAATATGTTTGTTTCCTTAATAATTTTTTGACGCTGTAGGTTCAAGTGTGTGTTCCTGCACAGCCGATTGGGGCTTTTAATTCATGTGTGTTTTAGATCATAAATTTCAGGTTTGAAATTCACAGGATGAAATTCAGTTGAATATCATAATAATCTTCTAGTATTCTGGACTAGATTATTTCACCACTGAAATCCTTTTCTACTTCAACTACGGGTAGAAAGGCAAGAATGACGTACTTCTTTGAATTAACCCAAAATATAGAATCATTTTCTCCATCGATTGCTCCATTTGCCAAAAATGTGACTAAGCTCCGTTAATTCCTAATTTCGATAATAGGATACGGATAAACATTTATACAGGCATTTGTATGTTTACAAAAAATTCAAACAATAATTTACTATCGTTGACAAAGTCCGACTCTTGCCCACACGATGAACATAGAGTAAACCTATCTAATGAAATCCGTGAGTTTCTTCAAGCCCAAAGATTACCGTAAAACATAGCCTCTGAGCCGCTCACGAAACTGCTACATTAATAATATTCTAAGGATAATTTCATCCCAGCCGAAGTGATATTTCTTCATGGGTAGTACGATCATGAGGAAACTTTTGTTGGCGCTCTATGCTCAGCGGGAAGTTACTGGAAACAGGCCACGATCGCAAGACTGTCCAGAGCCCAGATATTGCAAGAGGGTTATTTATCTATTACACTTCGTACGTGAATGACGTATAGCAGGCAGTACATAACAAGTGTGAAGATCTTAGTGAAAGACTTAGTGTTGTCAGTATTACTTAAAATTAGTCTTGATTTTACTTTTAATTATAAGGAAGAATGCCACATAGCCAGTGACAATCACTAAGGATAGCTAAAAATATAGGCACATATATGAATGTGTAGTGTAAACTTAAACACAGCCAGTTTTCATGGAGCATTGCGGTAAAATTTGAATATCTCAGGTACTTCAGCAAATCCTTCTGCTGCCATGGGCCTGTCAGACAATCATCGAATTGCCTAGGGACAATCGCCTGTCTGCCTAAGAATTACCTGGAGCCCAAGTTGTCTGGAAGTGAACGTTGTGTTTACCTTCGAAGAAGCAGTTGTGCGTTGGACGTAATGGAAGGTGGTGGAGCATGATCTCGCTGAGTGACGCAAGTGCGAGTGTTGTGCCTCTGAAAGTGGATAAATTTGTTTAGCTTTAACTTATTTATTTTGAAATTGTGGTCAATGTTGGTTTTCTGTACTGTCGTTTGGTAACAAAAAAGTACTGGCGAAATTATTTAATCGAAATTTTGTGAGAGAACTTGGAAAATAAGAATCAGCTAGTTTGAAAATACTGCATGTCAAACGAGTCATTTTTGAGAATGTGTGTTTCATTAAATTTTATTCCAGTATTATCGTGCAAGTTAGCTTTCGCAGTGAAAATTTATTTCAATATCGAATTAAATTTATCGACTGCGATGAAAGTTATCTAATAAAATCTAGGTCGATATTTAATTACTGATGTATGTATAATAAAATATTCCCAAACGTATTCAATCCTACAATCTGAGAAGCTACCGAAAGTGAATTGAAAGAAAATGGATCGGTGAATACCGTGGATTCATTATTTGTATGTCATGATAATACGACTGCCTAAACACGAGTACGTTTAATTCGAAGAATTTAATGAGAATACAATAACATTGTAGTCAATTTGCGTGTAATTTTCAAAGTAATACCTTTAAAAAATTGTGAGAGACTGCGAGATCTCTTCAATTAACTCATACTCATTCCTTCATTTGTTGAACGTGATCTTTCATGTGTAGAATGCAAATAGTAATTGCAAACTACACAAACGTTTCTCAAACTAAATAATCTGTGCACTACAATCTCGGCGAGCAATTCTTACGCTCGGCTGATAATTAAGATGAGCACAATTTGATGAACGAAATGAAAGACGGCATTCAGTGAGAGTGAAGCCGAATCGAGCCTCCACAACTATAGGAGAGGTCCCTGGTTATTGAACCATTCTGGGAGGACCGCCACATGGTCTACCAGTCCGGTCATGAAGTTTAATGAGAGTGTTTTCTTCGCCGAGACGTTCGAGCAAAGCGCGCTGGTGAACTACAGCCGATGGATGACTTTATGCCTCGTCTGCTGCAGTTGTAGAAGTTTTGTTCGTTTTCATGAAGAGATATCGAAGATTACTTCTCGACGTATAGAGGAGAGTCGAACACGTCTGAACAACCTGTAGGACGACAAATTAAAGTCCGCTTCTCAAAATGAACGCATTGAAGATATTTTTTAAGAATCGCTTTTGACGAACGTGCCGGGTCGAGTAAGCATAGTTGACCGATGCAATAACTTGAGCATAAAAAGAATTTCTGTCGCTGTCGAATTTGTTTTCAAACAAGATATTAACGAGTGAAATTCTCATTAAAAATGAACTAAATGCAATATACGAACATTTTATGATGAAAAACGAACTAACTTTAAAACTGTTGCAAGTAAAAGGGTACAAATATGCAAATATAGATTCCTTTGAAAGTCGTGAAAATAACTAAATCCAAGTATTAGAGATCTGTAAAGCTGTTCGAAGTGGGGCATTGTGTAAAATCAGTTCCTGCTTCAACCATGTGTCATGACCATACTCGCGATTTGACATTAACAACTTTTTTAAATGACGAACAGTTCATGGACGATCCCAAAAATAATTGGTATCAATTAATAAGGCAAATTTTACACACTCAATTCCGTTTAAATTGATCGTCTTCAGTTCACGATATTTTGCACAGATAACTATTGTTGTATTTCAGAATGACTTAGTTTGAAAGTAAAAAGATCTGAGTAATGACTATTTTTAGAATTCCTCTCCTGAACATGAAGCTTTCAACCAAATTGGACTATGGCCTTAAAACGCAACATTGTAACTTGCGTCGCGTGTGCGATTCTTGCAAAACGAGTTTTACATTTGACACATTCGTTACATGGCTATTTTACAACGTAATGAAGAAACATCTTGCAAGCATCTTAAGGAAGCTGTATTGTACTTTTTCCTCAAATTTCTTTACTAGCCGAATTTTTCCAAAATTGAAGCACCCCTTTTACACTAGCTCTTCTATTTATCTCACGTTTGAGTTTCCTTAAAAATCTAATTATTTTTAAATTGTCAAACCCTACGATATTTTTTATTATTTGGATATAGTTTTATCAAGTTCATTTAGATCAAGTAACGGAAAGCATAGATTCAAGCCCGGAGATCACGATGCCTGTAGGACATAAAATTGAGCTAAACAGTTTTTTGATACATCTTGTACGTAACATAATTATGTGGTACCTAATTTCACGCTTATCTGTGTTGATTGGCTGCGTATGTTATTTACGAAGCGAGAACAGCTCAATGTTTTCCAACTTGATTCTTGCAACTCTTCATCAACTTTAGCGTTCAGAAGTTTTAACCTTGCAATTTCGTTGAAGTGAATCGATTTTATCGTCAAATTCTGCGTCTTATTTGTGCAACTCAAAAATGAGGATGCTCGTCATCTGACGGTGCAATCACGTGATGGTAGTCAAAGTAAAGCTAAATTAAGGGCCATTCGGCGCTTCCTCTGCCGAAGTGGCGGCAGTGTCATTTACGCCATCTCAAACTTGCGAGTCGAATGTCTGCTTACTGAAGCAAGGAAGATACTGGGACCGTAGTTTGTCTAGTTTTTCAGCCAAAAGTAGTCATCGAGGACGACAGTCACGGTTTTTTTATCGGCGATGAAGAATTATCCATGGTAATAACTAGGGCAATTCTACTTCCGTACGAGGGAGTCGATCCGTGAACGTACTTCCTGGAAATAACATAGCTTGACGTTGAGTAGAGCTCTAGATTCTTGAGTACTTTTGTGTTGAAGCAGCGATTGTCTCAAAAAAGCTACACGGGGGGAATTAAATTTAATAAGAAAATCATGTGCGAATAGTTCATTTTTTTGTTCATTTTGGCACACAAAGTAGTTTCAAAAGTTTGTTTCTTAACTTATATCGCCAGTTTTAGCTAAATAAAATTTCATGAATTCTTGGACGGGCCCCGGAGCTTCAGTCAGCAATTATTGACGACACCATCTACTGAAGAAAATTTTCTGTAATGAAAGAAGTAGAAAGTAAAATATGAATATTTTAAGTCAAGCTACCTGTATACTCAAAACCAAGTGCACTAAAGTAAAATATTACATTAGGCGCAACTAGAATATGAAATCAAGAACAAGTTTACTAAGGATTTCATTCTTTAGGTAACTAATGATAAATAGAAGATCCAGGGTGACAACCTTCATCACATTGCCAAAGAGGAAAAAGTCGAATGCCTAAATATCATCCAGTATAAAAATTAAACGTTTCTGGACAAGTCTCATCTTCAGTAAATCTGAAAAACACGGAGGAGCAAATTGTACAAAGACTCATATCAAAAATGAGAATTCAGTACGTAGTAAAACTAAAAGGGTAATTACTAAACCGAAACTTGCATCAGATGTTGATTGTGTATAAGGGATGTGCACTATTATGATCATTGAACTCGATTATATTCTTGTGAATGTAAATGAACTCAAGAAGTTTTGGGTCCTGCCTATTGCCAGTTGAATCCAAATTTGTAAACCCCTTCAGCGACACTGGTACATCACATTGCAATGCATGGGAGCGGATGGGTGACTGATAGACTGGTGCCCATCCCTTACACATTATCAACCTATAATGCCAGTTTTCAATTTTCCTTTTAGTTTTGATACACAATGAATTTTCGTTTTTGGTATGAATGCTGATACGATTTGTTCTTCCATGTCCCAAAACGTTCAGTTTTTATGCTGGATGAGTTTTTAAGCCCTGGATATTTTCCAGTTTGGTAATATGATAAAGGTTCTCACTTTGGTTCATTTATTTATCATTAGACTGCGTACCAAACAAAATGGAAATGTTATAACTTAAGTAACTAATTTTTATGCAACGAGAAAAAGTACACAAGTCAGATACTTATTGATAATCAGTATTTTACATACGTATCTATTCATAATCAGACACGAAAGGGTACCAAAATTTAAAAATGAAACTCAGTTCAATAGCTGGAATGGAATGTCGCATGAGAGTCTTGAGAGTCTTTCGAACTGTGAAAGCGAACTACAATAGATGGAACCTGGCTTCAGAATTAGTGGCTTGAGGGAATTTGTATCCAGTGACGAGTAAGAAAGATTAGAGCTTAGGGGAAGACCCGCCTGCTGATAGCACCAGCCTTATACCTCATTAATTAATCGCCCTACGGCTCGACCTACTGCAGCAGGCGAAGCTGGGGCCGCTGAGGGAATGAGTTCTCAGCACGATGTGCCTCGAAGCACAACACAAACATGCACAGCTTGGATGATGAACAGGAGACACCAAACACCGACGCACAACATGGTTAATGAATTTGAGGACATAGGTAAATAATGCTCTCAGGTCATAGAAATCCAATTTTTTGCGTCTGAAGACTTTCAAATCGCTCTTCTCCTGAGTTATTGACGAATGAAAGTAGGAATGATGTCATAGGGAACAAATAACACCAATGAAGAATTTATGTTGATATACTCCCCATGTAGATACATACCTGATTTTCAGCAGTATTTTGCTCATCTGTGTCGAAACATGCAGGATCTTAACAAGCAAATATGACAATATGACAAGTCATTGTACGTGTGTTAATTATAACTACGCTCAGCAATTTTCAACCCAGAAACGGACGAGACACCAAGCATTCGAAAAATGTAGTCGGTATTAAGTAACTCAAAACTCGCCCTTGAGGAGCAATGGAGCATGGAACGTCGCCACGTCCACCGGGGAAGTTGGAGATTTGCGGCCGCATGGGAGTTGGGGAAAATGATCTAAAGTTATGTATTTAACCGAGTGGCTCAGCCAAGGTTGACTTGAGCGAACGCGGTGTTGAAATTTGCTGCAACTTGATAATTCGTACAAATATACTGTCAAAGATATGCCTACTGTTTTATCATGTCAAAAAAAACATCAGCCAAATGAGCAAATGCTCTCAAATGAAGGAAATCCTTTAGGATGCCTTAGTACAAAATTTTCTTCATAATATTCATAAAAAACTCAAAGATCAGGTGTTCACATTTGTTTTTAGACAATAAGCGTCGGCATCGACAACAGTTGGGAGGATTAACCATGGCAACTTGTTTTAAATTTGAATAATAATAATCGAATGCGTGTGTTTATTCTCTGGGGGCTTATCTTGGAAGTGCGGGTGCTCCCAGAGCACAAAAGCTTCTGCAGTGCAACACGCGATCCTGAAAGAAAATTAACGCTCCAATCAGAAACACCACTTTCCATTATACTTTCAATTTCCACGGAGGACGAACCTGTTTTCTACTTGTTAAAATCCCTGAACTCGCTGGCCCTCATCATGCAGACTTGCCGATAGCACTCCATGTTGGCGTAACAGTACAAAATTGTTCCTCACTCATTCGCGCGTGCTGCGCGTAACCTCCGGGAGCTGACGACGTCGCTGTTCGAGACCTCGTATGGATTAGAAAAGGAGGATTCGCTTGGTTAGCCTGTTTTTGAGACGTTCAATAGTAAAATATAAATGAATACAATTTTAATTCGGAAGCTTTCGCATGAAGTAGCAGAGGAACAACTGTAATTTATATAACAGTTTGCCAATTATGAACAGTTTTTTCTGAGAGATATTTTTTGTGTTATTTGTACTTTTAGTGCATTATGCACAGACTTTTAACTGTAACGTACGTAGATACTATTTTTGTTGTGAAAGACTTTGCTGCGTTTTTCACAATACAAACAATTTTCTATGATTTGAAAATCCTTTTAGTACACTGTTTTGCACCGCATCCATAATCGGGCCATGAAGTCTGCAGCGCGCATTTAAGGCTCTCACCCTACCGCGACGGGCGCTGGAAAATTTGTTCACATTTGTATAACTAGGGAAAAACAAAATATTCGTTGAATTCTCAAATCGCAAAAGAAAAATATTCCTCGAGTTCATTTTGGACGGAAAAGATTCGGCAATATTGCGCGAGTTTTGTGTGTTTTGTAACAGAAAATTTCCATTTTTGAAAACAAGTTTTGAACTAGATGAAATCTCCGAACTGTGTTGCGGAAGTGGGCCGTGAGCTCAGGGGACACTGCGACTCTACACTGTAAGAACTGCAGTCACAAAACCGTAGTTGGTACTAAGAAGGTCTACAATATAACAATTTCACTAAATCAGTATCCTTATAGTATGTATTAAAATATATAATTTATAATAAGATGCATTTTGAGATAAAGCAGCGTAAGTAATAAAAATTGAGATGAAAACAGATGGCAATTTTAGAATAGCAATAGAATAGAGCATTTCGATATGAAGAAAATTTATAACTTATTTCATGAAAGAAGAATTAAAATATAGTTAAAGCTTTCCAGCTGTCGTACGAGCTCGTAGTGAGTAACGCATCGTTTGTACAGCCCGTAATCATAAAGGCAAAGGTGAAAATGATCAACTTACACTGGTGGAGAACTTCATGGAAATGTTAATGGCAAGTTTTTGTTACTTTACGTAACTGAATTTTGGTGAGATAAAAGGAGCTCGGCTCGTTCATGACCCTGTCTTGACGCAGGTAGCGGCCACATCGGCCTGGGGAGCGCATTCGATGGAACTGAACACGAGGATGAAACTCGGGAGGGGATTTCCCAAACGTTGGCCTGCCATTTTTTTAGTCCCTTTTCTGATTCAGAGAGATAAAAGAGGCAGGTCACAACGCACGATCAAGTATTTATTTTAACGCTGTGCGTGATCGTGAGACACACCACTGGGGGCGCGTTCAGTGAATATACTTCACTAGTTACGTTTGAAAATACTCAATTTTAATTATGACGTTAATGATTAATTTCACGATGCACGCTATAAAAGAAAAACGACAAAATCCCTGTCCTGTAGGTTAATTTGGCAGCGCAGCGGACAGCACACGGCCGCGCTGACGCCCAGATGAAGCGCGTAAATTTCCGTTATGCGAGGCTTGCGAGCGCTTCGAGGTGAACAAGCTGCTGTTGCGCAAGCGTTTTGGCCTCCTAAACTGTAGACAAAAACTGCAGATAAGGAAAAGCTTTCAGCTATGCGCCGTCTTTATTGAGATCAGTTTGCATGACTGGCTACACTTGTTGTGCACCATCACTCCGTTTAATGATTGCATTTTTTATCTTAGCCTCAACAGTCACAACAGTTCGATTGATCAGTTAGTCGAATTTTAATTGAGATATGTCTCTGTATGGTATGTTCATTTTAAGGAACATGTATTTTTGTATAGAATTAGTGAGTTAAGTTAAAAAGTGTGAAATTAAGTGGTTATTAAGTATTTAATTGTACGAAGTTTCAGTACATAAACAGTCCACTTGGCCTTCCATTATTGATCGTTGACGATCTTGAGTTCTAGTTATCTATTGAAATAATCTAAGCTAGGCTGACGCACAAGGCGGATATTCTAAGCTGGTCTTATCTTCGGTACCTAGTATTTTGCACCCACGGCGGCCTGGTCGTGACGTCGAACGTTCCAAACACTTCCAGAGAACATGGTGAACCTTAACGCCTCTTGTTCCAATATTTTATTCTAACATCGACCTTCGAACGTTACAACGTAAAAACGCGTTAAGGCCGTCAATTTTATTGGATTTTTTATCTCTTTCAATTAATAGTAATCGTGACACTACACCATATGAGGAATATTATCTTAATGAGTTACGTTATATTCTTTGCATGACCTGCACAATGTATGTCACGCAGAAAATAATTCGTGAACTCATAAAAGTTCAGTCAGAATAATAATCGTTAGTGCGTGATGTTTCTATAAGAAATTTGTTTTAATACATTTGCATATCTTAGTTATTTATAGCCTTTGATATCGGAAATGAACTGGAATAAAAAATAGTGCTTCATTTAATTGCCAGATTTCCTGCTGCCGTGGTTAATTTAAAAATGTTTTGAGTTCCAGACTTGTAGTGCTGACGAGCGGGTTACGCCCCTGACGATACAGTCTTTAAAGTGCACATTATGTCTGCGTCCCCCAATGTATTCAAAGCTGAACTTGACGAGACTTTGCGTGTTGCAAGGAGTAGCTCTAAATGTGCACTCGAGCGAAGGTGAATAGAAATAATGAGGTGTATCCGTACTTCAGCTCCCCGTTATGTGAATTCATTACATACTTAAATGTATAAACTGTTCATTTTTTACTGACTTACTCGTATCATCGGATAATCTTGAATAAAGGAGAAAATATTTCGTGTTCCTGAAATAATCAGAGCAATGTTCGTGTGTGGAAAACTACTTCTGAATCCCATACAATTAATTAACTCGTGATATAGGTTCACCTAGAATAAACATTTTAACCCTTGAGTTCGTATGAAACATCCATAAAAGTTATTGAAATACGATGTACATTAAATTTTTTGTCTTGTATCAATAGTATAGGCTAGTCTTTTCAGGCATTGCCTAGAGGGAGGCACCTGCAAGTGAAAACCATTTCATTCACCCGTCTTTATTTTAGGACTTATGTCCGTAATCACCCGCTGGACAACAATTTATGGGCCAGTAAATGCATATTTCTGAGACTCACCCCAATTTCAAACACACTAGAACCAACTAATTCAAACTGAGTCAAAATTCAAAGTCAGTTCACAAGCCGTCTAAAGTTTAAGTACAGGACATCACTTTTTATAAATTGAAGTGGGCGATACTGCACTAATTGCAAAACTTTTCAGTTTTGACTGTCGAGCAAAATCTTCACATGAACATAAACTTAATAAAACAAGTTGCCTTCATGGGAAGATTTTGCACTTCTTAGAAGTCGGCTGCGGAGATGCAGAATTTGGTGGCCAGAGGCAGCAAGCCGTGAAGTAGAATTGCTCGTGCTACCTTTGACAGTGCACCGCGGGGCCACAGATTGCCTCATTTGCTTCAGTGTTCGTATTTCAGGAGAGAACGACAAATTAATCTTAATATGAGCATTAAAAAAGTTTTTAGGGTTATCAGACTGGTTTCTTGAATTATCAAAACCATTCAATAATCATTTTGATAAAAATTATATTCACTAGATTGGTGTAGATATGTACAGTAACTCAGTAAGTGAGAGCAAGAAGCATAGTACGGGTGAGATCTGAATATATTAATCCATGTACTAAAAAAAGCAGTTATCAAATTGGAGAAAGTTTTGTAGCAAAGTTTCCAGTAAATCTATTCCCAGATGTAATTGCACCGTAATATCATACACAGTACCTGTTTAAAGGTGTTAGTGGTCAATAGCTAACAAATTAAAGTTCCACCGTCTTGGAGACAGAAAATGATGATCCGAAACTTAGTGGCACCAAGACTTGATCGTCTTTGAGATGTCGGTTGATTTTCAAGAAGTCTCAGTCTCAACATTAAAAGAAAAACCAACGTCAAGACAAACAGCAGCTAAAATAAATCGTTTCATATTATAACAAATCCACCTTCAGTGTTTAGTAAAACGTGGTAGAGAAATTTTCACTCCTTCCTTTTCCATGCCTTGCCTACCACTGAGATGGATTTTTTATTATTAAAATCGTTTTTTAGCATGGAGTTTACTGTGAGTTTTTTTATCTTGGTACTTGATGGTAGGTTGGTGTCTCAAGGCCTGGCCCCGGGTGTACCAGCGAGGACTCGGCGTATGAGTAGAGCTAGGAGGCCGGGTACAATGAGCACCTCTCCGTCTCTAGCAGCACAGCCTTGTTGGAAAGTAACCACCCGAATTGAGTTAAAATGCCTAATACAATGTATGTCATCTCACTTTTTTGAGTATACTTGTGTTGGAACGAACGTGATGTAGCGGACGTTTGTTCTCAACTTATGTTGCTCGTAAAAGTAGACAACTTGTAAATTATTTCAAGTAAATATAGCAAGTTCTAATTCCCATTAACTCGCTTCACTGTACAATTATGACCCCACGTATTACGTTTACCTAGTGTACGATGATATGTTGAAGCAACATTGTTTAATTCACCCATGAAAAGCCTTATTTATTTAGCTTGTTACGGAGATTGAACAATATTTTGTCCGCACCAAAAATGGAGCTCCTTAGTGCCAAGTCATTTGTACTCAAAAATTGAGCGAAGAGCGTACCAACACACCACAAACTTCAAACTAAATATCTTAGTGACTACACAAGCTCTCCGCACCAATTTCGAAGACAACCATTTTCATCAGAAATTGATACTAAGGAAGAATTCTGTATTCCGTTGCATTATTCTGTTGTTTTCGTTTCATATGAACATAGGATAGAATTTTTCCACGGAATTATACACCCATGACGCTGATCCCAGCGTTCGGAGCGTAATGAACATAATTGGCTGGCCATGATTCAGCGCTTGCATTTGAGAAAAAATGCAAAGTTGAGCCGTCGTTTCAAGGTAGCCCATAGAAGGCAGTGCGTTGCAGCCTGTGAAGTCGTTTGCACCGACCATTTATCATAGTAAATAAGATTTCGCGCTCGAGTTTCCGTGAACCTGCTACACGTTTTTCTAACTTTTCATACCTATTGTACGGTTGTTACTTGCTTCCCCAAGCAAAGAAATTCTCCAAATTCTCCATTCAAAGAAATTATTTCATGCCGCATAGAACTTCGACGAAATTTCTGAAATAAGTACAAACTGCGTTTCATGTCACTCAACTTTGATCTTATAAAATATGTATCCCTAATTTTCTCATAATACTTAATACCTCTTCACTGTATGTAAATAGCTCTATTTTAAATCATTTAACTATATTCTTTAACAAAATCGCATACTACGAACAAAGAACACTCAGTCATCATCCTTTAATGAGGCCACCACATGTCTGCACCATCCCTCAATAAAATCATGAAATCGCTACTCCCATTCCTCGCACGAATTTCAAACTGTCATCTTCCATCATGCGCTCAAGGTCCCTTCTTTTCATGCGTCCGTAGAACTAAAATCCTGCAGAGCACAATTTTGGGTTTTAAATCAAGATAGTTTATGAATGCAGGCAATGACTGGTGTGTACTCAAACATCCATAACTTCGAATATTCTTGATTCGATTCTTTGTTCGAGTTCTACTTCGGGAGAATTGTCACACTTCGTAACTACTTCTTACTCATACTTCATGCTGTGTTACGGATTCTGTAAATCATTAATAAAGCGCAATAAAATCCCCATGAAATAGCACGCTTGTCATTAGCTGTGAGCTTGGTACACAAAGAAATACATCGGAGACAGCATATTCTCCCCTGTGTAGCTAGCAATGCGAAAATTTAGTGCTGAATCCTTCGCAGCTTTTCAAAGTCATTCGAGCCTGAATTATAGAGACTGATGCAGTCAATTTCATTACTTGCATAACGAGTATTATTGCTCTTGAATAATTTTTCACTCGACGTTTGCTGATATGCAACAAAAATGATTTATGATGAATAAATCTGCGGAGACTTAAACACTGCTTCGTTTGAGATTAAACAACGAGTTAAAGTTTTAGAGTTTCTGCTATCGGAGTTCATGCTACAGAGTTACGAAGCAGTTAAAATGTTCTGTAAGTACGCATGGGATTTCTTTTTCAAATCGTAGAGCATAAAAGCCCAGATTGTGTTGCACATTGTGCATACGTTCGCCATGCAAACTTAACGATAAAATAGGCGTTGCAAAACGGATGTAGTTCTTACGCGAACTTGGACATGACTTGTTAAAATGATACTGATATGCGAGTCGTGTTTTTCTCTAACTCTAACATCGTTAGAAATTGAACAAAATTTTGAACAACTAACTTAACAGATTATGATACGTTCGAGGAGAGAGTAACATAGGCTACAATTCTTATTCATTGCGAAGTAATCATCAGTAGATCGTGCGTATGTGGAGGCGTTTGTAATACATACAACTCTACAGCTCTTGGCTTCTAGTGCTGGAAAGAATAACTTGAAGAAAAGCAAATAGTCAAAGAATAAATATGTAATTCCTACTGTAATTCATTCAGGCTTTAAGTGTATTAGAAATATTAAACTGAAGTGAAAGAGGAAGATTAGCTAAGAAATTCCTGTTTTATATCCTCTTTGTTGAAAAATGGCCTTCTTGAATGATGATGAACCTCACTGAGAACTGTGCGCATTACTTTGCAAAATATTCTTTAGCTTTGGCGGCACCCCAGTGT
>VOMN01112285.1:0-30125 GCA_014899125.1 Orchestia grillus | reverse complement strand
CTCCATTCGGTTTCTTCATCATGTAGTGGTCACTACAATCTCATCAACCATGTGCCGTTCATCTAAGTCATCCATACGAGTTAGTGCCTCAAATACGTCCCATTCGCTCTAAACATAATGGACCGAGGCTCTTCATGGGTTGGACGATACTCTGCTCAGGTGACTGTAATTGGGTAGTCATTAGTACCACGTATGGCGTCCAGAGTAACCCCCTCTAGATACCCAGCCACATCAGCAGAACAAGGGCTCAGATCGGCCGGTGACATACTGCCAGACGGTAGACGAGAGTGGGTGGGCTCTCTAATGCTAAGTAGGCAAGCATCGGTCCGATCAAAAAGCTGTTCAACCGCTAGGCCACGAGCATCGACAGAAGTATTCCGCACGTCAGATGCTAGGGATTAAAGTCACCTGATATAAAAAAATAGGTGAGTTAGTTCATCCAATAAGTCGGTCAACTGGGCTAACGTCACAGTGCCTACAAGAGGGAGGTGCAGGTTGCACACTGTCAGCACTGTCCGAACAAGACCAACCTAAACCGACATGGCTTAGAGCGGCGAGACAAGTGGCAATCGGACATTTGCCAAATCTCTTCACAGAAGTATGACCAGCCTCGTACCCAGCACGGGATCAGGTGATGAGGAGGTCTCGACAAAGGAGCCCCCATGTGATGGTGGCGAGACATCCCCACGATCGTTTCTTGGAGACATAAGCAGGCTCGCTAAAGCTGGACGAGCATGAGAGCCGGACTTCTTCGGCAGTTTCATTCTGTAATTTAATTCAGTGACCGGAGGAGTTGGTGAGCTGGGCACTCGCATGACTTTTCCTTAGTTTTCTTATCATGCGTTTGTGAGATAAAAATAACAGGGATTGGCTTGCCTTTATCCTGGTTTCTCTATGGGTCTTTTCTAACTCTGGGCGGTAACGCAGTTGATCTGGGGTAGGGTGTGCGGGAATAAAAAGGAATTAAACGTTAACTGAGCCAAATTTTACGCTTGATGTTTAACATAAAAATGTATTTCGATAATATTTCACCTATCAGACACAATCATTTATAAAAACAAGCGCGAACCTTAAAATTTGAGGAAGCGTTCAGATTTCAACGTATAAAAATAATTCATAGAGCACTTTACCATTATAACCATTATTTAATGCGACTATTGCTCCTTTAATTCCCACCCACGCCTATGGAAAGTTTCCGCGCTCTAATTCACTTCCTGTAAAATTTGACTCGGAAAAACATAGCCAATTTTTTCAATGAATAAAGTACTTTAATGGTCTTCCGTATTTTTTATAAATGTTCTCGTCCAAACCGGTATTGAAGAACATTAAAAACTGTATTTCTAGTCTGCATTCCTATTGTTGCTCGGCTTACCGTTAATACTCCATAGTTTTGGTTCCTAATTAATGCAGCAGAACTTACTCGCAGCTTAAGGCTTCACAGTAGGTACTCCAAAGTGTTTTATTTTGACTGCAATATTGTAAACCTGCTGCGAGAAATATAGGTGCATTATTAGTAGTAAATAAATTTAAGGCTACTTAGCCACATACGGTTTAGATATAAAGCTTCACCACAATAACCGCTGACCTATTGTAATAGATAAGGACTCCGTGGTGCAGGGCTGGTGCCCTGGTCTTCTACTACGAGGTCGTTGGTTCGATTGCGGGTGGAGTACTTTCCTAAGGAACGGAAGGTTAAATCCTAGACTCCTGGAAGTCGGCACATGACTGTGGCCCGGAACGGGGCGGCGAAACATTTTCAACAGAATTTTACGATGCTGGAGACTCAGCCATTGCACATTTTCAAGCAGTGACGAACATGGCTCACTAGAACGGCGACATCAGCAACAACAGTAATGGTAGTCAACTCTGTGAAGATTTTGATCACCTGTTGCTTTTCAAGCTCGGTATTCACTACATTCACAAATCAGTTTTCAAAGCTGCGACCGAAGTTAAGGTCATAAGCAAGTGCTCAACAGGTGTAAGTCTATAATCAGAGCTGACAAGGTACAAACGAGTACTTTGGTTAGTCCACAACGGTGGGACGAAAGTAAGACGTCAAGGAATGGCAAAAAGGGACCATGGCATTTCATTGGGCTTCAGTACACGCGGTGAAGGAAGTAGCGGTATTCGCTGGTGTTTCATGCCGCACTGTTATGCGGGTCTACCAACAATGGCAACAATCAGGTACATACGGAAATTTAGGGCAAAATTATGGTCGAAAAAAAATTCTAACCAATAGGGACCGCCGCAGTGTGTCACGAATCGCTTTACATCAAGAACAGATCTACAGCAAAAGCTGCGTGATGACCCTCCTCCTGCTTTTTCTGAATTAATTCCTCGCAGAGAACTCCATACAATGGATACATGGAGCAGAGCGGCTTGTAAACGACCGATGTTAACTCCTACCCACAATACCACTCGTTTCAAATTCGCCAAATCACACGTACATTGAGCAGTAGGGGAGTAGAGAAGCGTTATGTGGTCTGTTGAATCACGATTCAGTCTATCGCAAAGATGTCCGCCGTTGTGTTTACCGAAGATTGCATGAAGCTTGTTCGCAAGGGCAATATAAGAAAAATGAAGATCTCTCTTATTCTGGGTCTGTTTCAACTACGCAGAAGCGGGTTCTTTAGACGTGGTACCCGTTTATACAAAACCAGCAAAGCATAATTGAACTACTAGATAACCAAGTTGCCATTTGCACAATTTCTGAATGAAGAAAGGCATGTTGCTTTGAATCTCCTTCAGTATGACAACTGCCGGGTGCATCGGGCTAGAAACGTCATTAATTGGCATGCCAGTCGTTCAGGATATGTCAGGCATTTAGATAAACCAGCCCAGTCACCGGACATGAGCCTACTAGAAAATTTGACGGACCACCTAGAACGACAAGTTAAGTTTTGGAAAGAACCTCCACGTTCTGTGGCCGCCTACAAAATCAGTTGATGAAAGAATGGTTTAAAATTCACTCGATGTACATACACCACATTAGAAGGTGAATAATTTATTGCCGGAAAAGCTTGGCAGTTAACCATTGATAATTACTAGTGCTTCAGCATTTTTCACAAGGGTAAAGAAAACGCAACCATCAACGCAAAGTCTCTCACCTACGGAGGAAACAACATTCATTTAACGTGCATTGCCACAATGCTTAACAACGGTGAAGAATACACGAAGAGCACCAGAAATGGTTCGTGAAGAAACCTTCGATTGTTGATGAGAAATTAAAAACTAGTACACAATGATTTAAAATTCGGCAATTGATCACATCCACCGCTATACCTCAGAATAAAATGACGCAGGTTTCAAGCATAGCAATAACAACAAATAGGACCTGTCGTCAAACAGGAATTCACTCGGAACTATTCCAGTGTCGAAAATCGAAATCGAAACGTCAGCGTGGGACTGAGGTTGTCTACGCATCCGTAGTCAGGATACAGAAATATTCGACATTATGAAACGGGCAGAATTGGGATCTTCAGGTTGGTCCACGCTGAAATTGACATGCATCAAAATAAACTTCCGTGAATTAGTTCTAGTTCGCTTTATTCATATCGATGGATATTTATATCAACAGAAATAAATTTGAAAAATTTTCAGAGCTAGTTCCGAATTTTCCGTATTTGTTTCATTTCACAGTTGGTACAAGAATGCATAAAATGTTCCTAACACGGTCGGAAGCAAGTAGCTTTCTACAAATTCCAAAACTTCACGCGAATTCAGAATGATAAGCTCAATTTTGGGTAAAAAAAACTTCACATTAACGAAATGTGACAACAGAATAAGATCACCTTTATGCTGCAATTCTGTTGTAATTATTTCAAGAATTGTGACACGTTCAAAACTCGAGCTGTCACGCTAAAATACCACTCGTGCGTGAGACCATTGCCGTCCCTGAGACAGGGGGAGACGAACAGCGCTAAGATGAAGGCAAACTCGTGAGAAATGGGCACCTGAATTACCGTTGGTGACCACGCAGCGGGGAACCACACACGCCCCCGTGCACTGCCACACGGACCCAGACAGACACTGGGAATCCACCTCAACAATTTTTTTTTTTTTCATAAATTGAGGTGAATGAGTTGGGTAGAATTAAAATTTCACCAACAAAGAGAACTGTTGGTATAGGTACACATAAAACTGGACACAAAAAATTAGAATATAAAACTTGCGTCATTGAAGTTCTCCATAATTTGAATTTGATGACGCGATTGCGTAATGCTACCCTGAAGTAAACAACATACTTACAAGACCAATCCTAATAAATTAAATTTCGTACATATATACAGCAGCTAAACTGTTAGCACATGAACACCGTAAGAACTGAGCCACCAGTCAGAGGGGTAGCATCAATATTCCAGAGGCGTAAATATTTTCATCGGTCTTCAACACTGAAGAGCTTCTTCTGATCCTCATGAGAATGTAACGCAATTTATTGCGTGTGCGGAATTTCCAATAAGTCTAAAGTAGTAGAAATTAGTAGGAGCATATTAATTTTTTTCAAACATAGTTTTCGAAATCCGCAGCAAGGATATTACACGAAGAAGAACGAAGAAATGGGTCTTCTGTAGACGACAGAGGGCAGTGGAGTGGAAAAATACAGAGGACCTAATCTCTCCAGCAACGCCCCCACCCGACTGAACACACGGCCCAGCGACTGAACCTAGAAGCGACATGTTTGAAACACTATAAATGGCCATGACAGATATCAAGACAAAAACTCTTTCGAATGAGGCAGAAGTGGAGTGACTCAGTATCACCAGTTAGTTGACTGGTTCACTCCACTTGAACGCGGGAAGTTTAGCCAGCCTGAAATTCCGAGGACAAAAACGCCCCACGGAATGGCTTGAAGCATTCGAGTCACTGACACCCAGTTTCTAAGTGCGTACGCTATAAAGAGTCACACATCAGTTTTAAATACTAATATTATATATGTACGATACCAATGAAAAATAGAAATGTTAACTCCGACAGATAGACGTGATACGGTATCCTAGATACACACATGAAATTATTCATACTTAAAGTCGACGCGTATGTACCTCTATAGTGCATCACGCGTATCGAGTGTCCACGACAAAAAGTGAAAATTATGGTACAACTCTACGAAGTAAACAGGAACCCAATGTTGCTGAAAATATGCAACGAAAGAGCTTATCACACCGTGACGAGTACGCGTCCAGAAGAACTGGCAGCCAGGGCTCTACACTGTGCAACGGATGAAATAACATCGAACACTTCACCAAACTAAACCGGTAGCCGTCTTGAGAGTGGCCAGAGTTTCTGGCGTTTGAAGGAACCTTCAGTTCCCACGGGCCGAATTCGGGGCATGCAGTTCAGGACACCTTTACATATGCTTTGTGTTAACTTACACAAAAATGCAGCCTGCCAACAAGGAATCATGCTCCGCTGTTTTGTTTGTTTTATACCCAGTGTATAACTAATGTACGTTCAAGAGAAAATATTCAGAACATGAAAATATCTCAGCAAACTTTAAATATTTTTGACGGTGAAGGGTTACTTGCAGCCAAAAATTGTATAAACACGAGAAGAAACTTAGAAGTCTTCCACAAGCCGAAACAGTCTGTTGATGTAGGACCCACAGCAGCTTTCGGGAGCTCCAGGGCTGTACGATGGCGGCCTTTCAGAAAATGCCCTACCAAGCGAATATAAGATACTTGCATGAAGTTTCACGATAATTCTTCTGCCTTTCTCATCACTCTTACCAGTCAATTTTTTAAGACGTTTATCATGAAGTGGAGGGACAAAGCCCTCATCACGTACGCGAACGATAACGATCATGTAGAAATAGAAGGTACATCCTACAGGCACAGGTCCCGTCACAGAAGACACCACCGTCGAGGGGAACCGCGTGCTGCCGGGAACATTCAATAAGATCATAAACTTAACAAATGAACTAGCGTGAGAGATGAACTAAACGGTTATAATGAACTTGAGGATTAGTACGATGAACTTCATGATAATAAAATTGAAGTGTGCTGTGATGAACTAAAATATGACAAGAGCCAAGAATAAAGATAAGTCTTATCGCGTGGAAGGAAACGTCAACCTGCAACTATTAAACTAAATCTACGACAGATTCCTGCAACATTCAGCGCTCATTTTCCCGCATGTGAGTGTGGGACCGAAATCTCCAAGAAAAAAATCCCACAAGATTTACTGGTGTGAACCGACAACAGAATCCCACAACCAGAGCTGCTGGATCAGCAGTAGCTGACGCAGGCCATCTCTGAGGAGCTCTGCCTTCGTTAATTAAGGGCTGTTGATGAGGTAAGACACACATACCACCAGATTCCTTCCCTTCAAAGAGCACAGGTATCCTACTGCCACTCCAGCAGCGCTATAGCAGCTCGTGTTCTGAGCGAGTATATTCTCCAGCACAATTTCTTGCACGCGAGCCAAAAACACTCTACGCTTATCGGGTTGGCTATCGCTGTCAATCGCAGGCACGAGGACTCAGGACTCCAAGACTCAACGCGCGTTGACGACTTAGAACTCCTCACCTAAAGTAAACGTAGCTACGAGCAGCAGAAACATATCAACACCAAATTATCATCTGCAGCACAGAGTACCCAAAAATTGATGAACCTACTACGCTGCCCGACGCCCCAACAACCGGAAAGGCTCATGAAAAGGGCTCACGAGCTTGCAAGTTATCTGACGAAATTGAAGTCAAACTTTCTGGCACGCGTCCCCGAGGGGCGCTGGCAAGCCTCCACAGCCTGCATCAGGGCGTCAACTCATATTTTGACGACACTAAATTGCAAGAAGATCTGAACAAGCCCCATTAAAACGTCGACCTTCATATTTTGACAATGTTAAAGTGCAATTTAGATCTGAAGAAGCCCCATTAGAACGTCAGCTTAAATTTATACGTTATGCAAGTACATCTGAAGAAGCCCCATTAGAAAGTCAACTCCTTATCCCCATTCGAAAGCCAACTCCTTATCCTATTTTGAGGACGCTAAATTGTAAGAAGGTGTGAACAAGGAGATTATCAGGAGCTGGTCCGGGCCTGGTTGATGGGGTTGTCCGGACTGCGCTGCCACTCCTTCCTGAGACGCTGCTTGAGCTGCGACAGCTTCATGGTGGGGTTGTCTTTCTTGAGCCTCGGCAAGTTCTGCTCCTCGAACGCACGGAACGCGGCAGCCATGCTCAGTCGTTCCCCTCCCTCAGGGCCACTGTCCTTCAAACTGAACAACAAATTTTACATAAATAACAGAAGTTCGGCGTTCCTCTCCTGCATTCAGGCCAGAGAGAGAGAAACAGCTAGAAAATGCAGCCAAAAATAAGGTCTGATGGCTCTTAGTTCTACGGAGAAGTTAGATCGCTCCTTTTTACCTTGAATTATTATGTTTTATAAATATGACAGGATGTCTTCTGAACAGGGAACTTAGAATCCGAGCAGCTCTAATTTGAATGAGTTTTTATACAAACAATTACCTTCATCACGTGAACATAACTCAATACGTCGTAAACTTTTGAGTAAAATTTACACACTAGAGTCTAGAAATAAAAAAACACAGATGAGCGAAGGGGAGGGAGTCTCAGGCCACAGTCCTGGGAAGGCAATGTATCACAGCAATACATTGTGTGCAAATTGAAAGTCTTTCTTGGTTGCTTTTAATTTTTTCCTATTTTCCCATATGGGTAATACAATAGGATTTGGCATCTGGCCTACCATCTTCAATGAAGTCAGTATTTGAAGAGAAAAATGGTTTGGAAGAATAGAGTATTTCAATTAGGCATTTACAACAATGAAAACATTGATGCAGAAAAAAAAGTGATATTTTTCTGACTAAAATGAAAGAATTTATGCAGTACATACTACCGACTAAAATTGCAATATTTCAAAATGACGCGAACACAAAGATCTGTTCAAACCAAAGAATGAATAAAATTGCAATTAACACGTTGGTCGCGATGAGCGCCATATGTGTTCATACAGAACTTTCCAAAAATGTAATGTGTATCACCCCTATAAACACATTTTTTATTAATCATATTTCCATTTCAAATTGATAAATTCAATGATACAACCCATAAAACCTGTCGCCAGCACTGAAAGCCCAAGCATCGGCCATCGCGGCCAACGTGTTAACAAAAACAAAACAAGAACATTAGTCCAGCACTACAGGAGTATCCATACAGGTACTGTATAAATGATCCCGTAGAATAGATCATTTCACACTCCGTCTTACAGTCAAAACTGTCAGTGCCTTTTACCTTCATAAAGAAGAGGTAATAAGATCCCACGAAACTGCAAGCCCAGCGGACAAAACAGACACCTGCCCAGCACTGACTGGAACACAAGAAGGACGCGGGCACCCACCTCAGAACTTTGATGGCATCGTCAACACCAGAGGCAGACACCACATCATCCAGCTTGTTCGTGTTCTCAATGAGCAGACTGTTGGGGGTGGCGGCGACGTTATTGGCTTTGGCGGCCGCTGCTGCTGTGGCGTCTGCCTGTTGACGCTGCTGCTGCTCGTAGCACAGACATGTGTTAGTCGACACTCCTATTATCTATGTATTAATACGCTTGAAGCCCTCGGTGTATCTATGTGTGTCACACCCTTCATCAATAATACAACGATCATTGCGGTATCTATACTACAGTTTGATCATAAGCTTCCACTCTTAAAAATCCTAACAGTGAATTATTCGCGGGTCCTGCCAGCTAGTTATCTTTTATCGATACATTAATACGCTTGTACCTACCTACCGTTCCGTCACGCTTCGCCACTTTTTCAAGTGAAATGTCAGGTCTCGAGCGAAGTATCCTATATACGGGTTGCATGTTTGCTATAAAAAGCCAGTCTTCGCGGCACATTTTCAGTTTCCCTAATAGAGTTCAGACTACTTGCATCATCAAGAAGAAAATTGCTTCCAGGACCAGATTATTTCTGTCCTGAACCTTAAACCTCTGTCCAACACTTGAGAGGACCACTTCTCATGGGCTGGTTTATCTAAAGTAAATCTAAATTTCCATAAAATTTTCATGGGTCCTGCTAGTTATGATTACTAGTCCATGGGTCTCACCAAAAATGGCGAATCGAATGATGTTAATTGCTGAAAATCTCTTATTCATGATAAATATTGTGTAAAATGTCATTTTCAGTACCACCAATTCAGACTGTCTTCTCTGCAATAGTCTCGTAACATCTGACCTGAATAATATCTGCCAAAATTATGTATACGGGTTACATGTTTTTAGCTAAAGTAATTGCAGATTTTGTCCCTCTGAAGACATGTTACATTTAATAGCTCAAAAGCTTGAGAAATAAAATTTGTAACACAATAAGACAACAGAATTTACCTTTAACTGTAAGAGAAGCATGTATCAATGCTGATCAAGCAAGTGCATGCCTGGCTTCAGCCAGGGCGTATTTGTGCAATTGAGACAACGGGCTCACATTTGTGTACCTAATAAGTGCAAGGGAGGTTGGTTGCTCATTGGAAATTCCTAAATCTGAAATCAACTCTTGATAGTAATTTCTAGAGAATGATGGGGTCATTTGAACCCCAACTCTTGAAAATGAACAAAGAACCCTTTCACTTGATCACTAAACAATAGTCCTTGTGAGCCATCATTGAACTCAAATCTTGGGAGACATTTTTTAGTCGAAACCTCTTGTGCCAACATAAAATGAAACCCCTCAAATCAACATTCAATCCAAATCTCTTGACCCAGCAGTCACTAAAAACTATTCTGCCATTAGTGAAGAGAGAATTTTTGTGACAATTTTGTAGGGAGCTCAGGCAAAATGAGTATAAAAAATCTGTTTTTTTTTAAATAATTCAACAGCATGCTCATGTAAAAGAAAAAAAGTAACACATTCTGCAGTTTAACAAAGATATCTACACTGCCACACAATAAAGATTCATGCAATCTCAACAATCACCAAGAAAATGCATTTCAACTTGCCACTTTCAACAATAAAGTTTGCACATTCAGTTCACCACTTACCAGGTCAACATTTCTACCTGAGCATCTTTAACTATTTACTATTTACAATTTTCTCCATCCATGTATTTTTTTCTGTTATTTTGCAAATTTGTAAACGGGATGGTGAATAAGTCAGACTCGGTTGCAACAAAGTACGGGACAAAACCTACAAGTTCGTCACTCGGACACACCTCACCTGGACTTGGAACCTGGTCACTTTAGCAGGAGGGGCAGGCTTGCCAGGAGTGCCCAGAACAGCAGCCTCTTCTTGCTGGGCTAGGAGTCTGTTCTCCTGCTTACGCTGAGCTTCTTCTAGCCGCTTCTTCTCACGCTCCTCCTAGTCATGTTAAGTGTGCCCAGTGAGCAGAATGTGAGAAAATAACATTGATGTGTGCTTAGGTGTTGTATTGAGACTGTCTATATCTGATGAAATGTGTGTAATTGAAGTAGACAAGGTATACCAAAAATGTAATATATGTGTACATAACAATATAGCAAAACAAATAAATTTTAATGGTAAATAAAATCAATCACATCTGATATTTAAAATTTCATTTACTTTCTTGTGAAAACTAAACTTTTAATAGAAAATCCATAATATCAAAGTCCTGAGGTACTTCACAATACTCACTGAAATGAAATAAGTACCCCAACTCACTGCAAGACACACAAGTAGTTTATACAACAGCAGAATTCTTAGCCCTCTAGCACAAACCGTCCCATTTGACGGAGCATGGAGGCAACATGCCACGCACCTCAACATCGCGTGTGACCGTGTCAGAGACGAGGTCTGAACAGCTACCACAACATACTTTTCTACAACTAACTATATGAATCAATTTCACTACAATACTACAGATGTTCAAAAAACAGCAGGGAAACCAATGAACATCAAAAATCCACTAAAAGAAAATTACAATACTTTAATGCACACCTGAAAGCTGTGAAAAACACAACTATAATACAAGTAAATTATGAAAAGGTAGGGATAAATAATCATTGAATTTTATATAAACCAAAATACTTTGCAAATTTGTTCAAATTGCATCCCAAATAAATTTTTTTTTATGTCATTTAGCTGGCAAAACTATTTTTGAAACTCTAGTAGTACTTGTACATAGTAGTTGTTTTATAACAGGGCAGGGCTACATCACAGAAAGAGAAGAAACCTCTTAGTACAAACTGTAGAAAAATATATGCACAAGGTAGGTCTTAACTTACTCTGTATGTAATTTATTTCACTTAAAATTTCTATGAGCTAACTAATCTAACCTGAACTAATTTAACCTAAATTAGTTTTATTTGTTTCAACCTTCAACATGGCATAACCAAATTTATATTAAATCATGAAACACAATTTCTTCAAAAAAGTTGCCAAATTAGAAAATAATAACTCATTACCCATCCAAGTTTGAAGTTGATATGATTAATCATTGTCATGATTGCTGAACTTGTGCAAAGACAAGGAATTTCAGTGATCACTGTGCTGGCACTTCCACAAATGCATAATGGCAGACAGATGGAATTTTGAACACCTGCTGTAAATACCTAACCTACTTTCAAACTTTGTATTGTTTGTTCATAAGAATCAACTTGTTCTGACTTCAATTTTTGTTTTCCGGGCAACACAGTCTAATTTTCAAGTCATCAAAACTTTTAAGCAAGCATTTGAGGACTTAGTTCCATTGAGCAAAATGAGTTTATTTTATCAAAATAAACCTTATGTTGAAGTATGTTCATAGAACTCTGAAACACACTATATATAAATATATATATATTAACCACAGCTAATTTAGATTGCACATGCTGAGAATGTAATTCAACTGATACTAGTAAGGAAAAGTAGGGATAGCATGCTTCCAGAAACTACACAAGTAAAATGCAATTAGCTTTTGACTCACCTTCCTTTGGTTCTTTTTTGCAATATTTTTATCATCATCTTTCCATTCAGCATCCTCTGCTGCTTTTTCTATCTGCTGCCTGACCTCAGCAGCCTTTGTTGCTTTGCGCTCCTTGGCACTAACGGCCTTAGAGTTCTCTCCTTTAAATTTCTTAGGCATTTGGTCACATTCAACTTAATGATTAACTAATTAATAGCTTACCAAAGGCAAACCCTTGACTGTTAGAAATTACTTAAGAGAATGACAAGCTACTGAAATTAGTTTCAAATTGAGTGGAGCCAAGCTCCAAAAAGGGGCAAAGAACTTCTTAAAAGCTGGTCAGCTGCCAAGCTACGACACACCTGAAAATAAAATAAGGGTTGCTAAGAAAAATACAAGCAGGGAAATGATACAGTTTTGTAAGGTAAGTATTTTATTAAAATATAAATAATGATTCGATTTCTGAGAATCATAATAACTTTGAATCAAATAAATGATATTAGAATTAAATCATTACTTTTTAGGAACATTAATAAGAAAAATTCACAAAAAACAGCATGGTACAAATAAAAAATGATTTTTTCAATTCATAGCATTAACAGTGGTTTTAAGATCTGTAACATTTCAACATAAACATCCTACCTAAAAGTCAGCATCCACAGTTTTGTCTTCAAAGTGAGTCGAAATTTTGAGCTTGTTGAGTAAAAACTTAGCACGAGTTTGCACAGAGCTCAGATGTCTTGCAAGCTCATCTTCAGACGCCAATCCAAGTTGCAACCATTTCTCTTCATCACTTAGCTCAAGCAATAGTTTGTCTAAAGAAGATTGTAACCTTGGTGTCAGGCATATGATTGAGCTACTCTGATCACAAGTTGAATCATTTGAAGATTCCAAAAAATGCCCATTATTTTGAGATATTATCAACAGGGTAGCACGGAGAGATCCAATTTCATGTAAAGCATGGCAAGCCTGTTGCCATCCCTTTGCATAACCATCTTTGTACTGGCGTTTCTTGCCTTCCTTGACTCCCTGAACTTCTCCTAGCAGGGAATGGGCACTCTCTAGTGATTCCACAGCATCAAACAGGTCATCAGTCATCTCAAGATTAAAGTACACTGCAGAAAAATAAATAAAATTGAATTAAAATTTACATATTTTCTGTTGATAATGAAAGATATTTATTATACTTTTATAACCTAGGATAGTGTAAGTATAACACAAAGCACATCATTCCTATTGCATTTAATAAGACTAAAGAAAAAGAGTGATGAAATTTCAAGGAACTTTAACATAAATTATAAAGAAAACTTAATAAAAAACCAAAGGCAGTCACTCGTAGTTCAGAAAAAACTACAGAATGAGATGCTGAATCTCTTCAGACAGGAGACTTAGACAGACAATGCCTCAGATTGTTAGATGGCAATAAAATGATCTATTCACTCCCTGCAGTTAAGTACAAGGAAATTTGACATGCAATTCAAGAAGGATTTTGTTCTACTCAGAGGACTAGTGGCTGAGGCATTTTTGCATAGGCAGTGTGAAAGCACCAGCTCATTCTGCCACTCATTTATAACTACTATTCCACATTCTTTCCTTAGCAATCCAAATAATTTCATCTTTTCATTTTCATATCCCTTAGACTCTAGCACTACATTTTCAACACTCCCATCTTCCTGAGTCACAGACCTGAAATATTTTGCTTCCAGATTCATTCCACCTATAGGTTCTGCCATTCACTTCTAAACTCTTTGACCTAGCTTTGAATAACAGCTCACTGCCATAGCAGCCATCATAGAAGGTTTCAGGTTTTTGATATATTTTGCTCACAAACCACTCAAGTGTACTTTTTGTTTCCATCCCTTCCCTCCACTTCTTCCATCAAAGTTCTTGAATCCTCTTTATTTCAGTCTTCCATCTGGTTCCTTTCCAGTTCAAGCCTTCACCTTTTCCATTGGCTATTCTCCATCCATTGGTAATATTTCCATCAAGTATTCTCCCACTCCACACAGTCTGGTACTTGAGTTTGTGCATAATTCATCAGCACATAGCATCCCACTTACTCTTTCTCTTGGCCAGCACACTAACTTTCTTTACCCATTTATCTTCATTTATTTTATCAATTCTAACCTTGTAATTTAGACAAGCTTACATTATCCTCTCCCAAAATGTGCTCCACCCTATGTCTCCTCTCACTGTCTCAACACCTACATATTTGTTTGCCCCCTAGCGCTGCTCTGCCCACCAAATTTTACATTACCTCTAGTTTATCCCATACTGGCACACTCACTGAGTCACTGGTAATGTATTCAGAAGTCTCAACCTGACATCCACACCTATTTTTAAAGTCGTAGTTTTAATGATGGAGAAAACAATGTGATCCACACCTGAATGTGACAGATTTTCGGAATCAACAATTTTTATTTTTTTTCACTGTGTACTCTACTCTTCTCACTTTGTGCTCAAGGCTATACACAGACTCGAGAATATTGTATAGATCATAGACTTAGTTCGTCCGTCTAACGAATCGTAAAATTCTTGCTTACCCACGTTTAGTTCTTCTGCCGTGATGATCCAAGGGATCTAAGTGTCTGTGGCTCTACCACGTTTAGTTCAATGGTTCCTCACGAAGGCTATATTTGCACGGATAGTGGATTACCGGACGAAATTCAGAAATCAGAATGACCGCAAGATTGAACAGTCCATTTTAGTTATGATCATACTCGTGTATGATGAGCAATCTATTCATACTTTCATTAAACTACGCACAGTATTATAGTTTCAATAATTGTATATTACTAATAATTATATCTTACGTTATTGATAAACTGATGAGTTTCTTTGAACACACACAGAACACAGATGGTTCTTCGACCTGCTCTTTTTAAATGAAAAAATTTAAGGCTTGAAGTACCTTTTAGCCTAACAATATGACATATAGCTGAGAAAGTTGTGGTACTTCTTCAGAAATTTCAGGTTTACTTTTAAAATAAAGTTTATTATTTCTATACAAATCAGCAAACGTGAAGCTACTGAAAAAAGAAAGAAAGAAAAGAAAAGAAAAATTGTTTATTCCTAATTTGGTCACATACAAGAATATACCTTTCAGTTTTTCAATTAGTGAAATTACAGCCCTAAAATTAAAAATGAAAGTCTCGATAAAATTTCTAATTGGGATTTGTATGACTACAATCTAAATATTCCGTGTGGAAGTCACGTTAAAACTTCGGATCGTGATTCAAAATTCGCTCCTAAGCACGAAAAGTGAAGCGTGATAGTATCTCTTAATTAAATAGTAATTACAGTGCAAAGAGGGCATATTGTAACCTAGATTCTTTTATACATACGATAAACTGCAAATTTATAACAAAATCTAATCTCTTCCAAATTCTACAAAGTGAAAAGAAATAAAAATAAAAATTCTTGATTCCGAAAATCCGTCAAATGCAAGTGTGGTTCACATTGTTCTCTCCATCATTAAAACTACAACTTTAAAAATAGGTGCGGATGTCACGTTGAGACTTTAGTTGTGATTCTTAGACCACTAATTATAATTATCGCTGAGCACGTAAGTGGTGATCAGCACGTTGAATTAAATATTAACCAAAAGCATGGTATAGTCCTTTGCACAATTCTGATAAAATTCAGCGAATAACAATTGACAAATGACTGTAAAATGGGAAAAGAGTAGTGAAGTAAGGTCAAGTATGTATTCGTACCGTAACAAATAATTTACATTTTTCGGTGTTTAACAAATTTTTTAAAAATCTTGAAGGATTGTGAGTTCTACATAAGAAAAGGCAAGATCGAACACATTCGGCAATGTTTAGTGAACAAAAATTTATTCGAAAATTTCTAAACAACGAAAACAGGGGGCAAATAAGTATTTATAACGCATTATAAAATTCAACTATAATAATACGTAGTCGCATAGCTCTTATTCGTTACAACCGATTGCAGGCAATGCTTATATGTACAAAGAAATGAGGGCTTTGGAGAAGTCCAGAGGTATTTTCTTCCATTATTTAGGGCAAAATTGTTCCAATTCAGCCAGGTTTTATGATTTCCTTATTCCAACTTTAATCATCAACTGTTTCCAAAAACTTTTTGAATTAGACTAAAATCTGGCGGTTATGAAAGCCAGTCTAACACCCTGACCATCTCACTACAGAGCCCCTCTGAAGTATGTTTTACGAAAAAAGCTAACTGAAAGGGGTAGGAAGAAGAAATGGATAAATAAAAATCTGACAGTTAAAGTTTATTTTCTGAAGCACAATTCACCAGAAAAGATTAGCACAGTACCAAAAGCTCTTGCAAGAAGGAACTCTTGCAGGGATTGCAAGATTTGAAACAAAAACTGAACAAATCTTGGATGGAAGTTTCGCCGCTGCTCGGTGTTGTACTGTTGTGGTACACGGCAGACTGCTGCGTTCGTACTCAACACTATAAAAGGGGATACGGAAGGGATTGTTTTTCGAAAAGGGCTATGTAGGATTTCGTAAAGGTACAGGTAATGGGGCTAGCACAAAGCTTAAATTATAAGTTACAGGTAATGATTCTAGGACAAAACCTAAGTTTCAAGTTATAGGTTACAAGGCTAGTGCAAAGCTAAGTTTCATGCTATAAATACTAGGACTACCGTAAAGCCTAAGTTATGTGCTATAAGTAAAAGGACTAGCGTAGAGCCTAAGTTATATGTTATGTAGAGTAACAGTATGCACTGTAAAACGATACCAGCTCGCAACAGTGAACGCTTTCACAGCCAAGACGACCGATGGGCCACCAACTCCTATGAGCCTCGGTGCCACGTCCGGAGCGGAACAGGGCAGGCGGGCAGGCAGCAGCAAGCGTGCGCAACGAGGGGTTACCGTTCAGTCTGTTATCGTTCTTGTCGACGACAAACAGATGATTTTGTCGTTCTTGCCACTATCCAAAACGCCCCAGGAGCGAAGGCTCGGCAGCTAAACGGGCAAGACTGGCAGAGAGCAACCTCCAGCGAAACCCTCTGCAGTGATTCGATTAGGCGCAGGTGAGAACCTTGGGGATAATTAGTTGCGAAGTGCGGTTAGAACCGCTCCCTGGCGGAGATGCGAGCGTCAGGTAACATTCATTTGGTTGTATTCAGAATGGTTCATTCTGAATAATTCATTCTGATGAGATTTGGTCACCCTCAGCGCTCTCCAGCCAAAATGTCCCTACGGAGCTGGTGCATCGCGGGTTTATAAAACACTACAACTAGCAATTAGGGTTAATAGTAACATATTAATGACCTCCCAATAAATAATTGCTAATCTTAGCATTACCTTGGATTATTTGCTATAATAAATATAGGTAAAGTTCACATGTGGACTATTTCTCTACATATTTTGACTTGTGCTTAGGATCTTCATCTTATTGAAACACCCATCTAGTTCTTTTTAACCCGAGTACCTGAACAGAAGACATCAAATATTCAGAAAAAAATTCGCTGTCATTGATTAAGTTCATGGTTCATTTAATAACATGGAGTCGTTCTAAGTCTATAAAAGAAAAACAACCCCGTAACATGATGCTTCCACCACCATGTTTCACTGTGGGCAGAGTGTTGCGTTGTTGCATGGAAGTATATTTTTTTTTTCAAACAGTCCTATAGTGATTTTCGCCGAACAAATAGATCTTGTCTCGTCTAACCATATAATATTATCAAAATCTTCATCTCATTCGTTGTTGATAGTATTGTATGGTCAGATGAGACAAAAATTGAGCTGTTGGGCAATAATTATAACAGGGTTATTTGACAAAAACCGAATACTTCCACGAAACGACGAAGCACCTTGCCCACAGGAAAGCATGGTGGTGGAAGCATCATGTTATGAGATTGTATTTCCTCTGCAGGCCCAGGACGACTCCACGTTATTAAACGAACTATCAATTCGACCAATAATTGCAAAATTTTATCTGAACATTTGATGTCTTCTTCAGATTCTCGGGTTGAAAAGAATTAAATGGGTGTTTCAACAAGATGAAGACCCTAAGCACAAGTCGAAATACACTTCAGAGTAGGTCCGTGGTAAGATGGTCAGTGCTTTAGACTGGCCTTCATAATCCGATTGAAAATGTTTGGAAACAGTTGAAGATTCAAGTTGGAATGAGGAAACCATCAAATCTGTCTGAATTGGGGCAATCCTGTCTTGAAGAATGAGAAAAATACCTCTAGACTTCTGCAAAACCATCATCTCTTCGTACAAGCATCGCCTGCAAACGGTTGTAACTATAAGGGCTATGCGACTACGTATTAATATAGTTGAATGTTATGATACGATACAAATACCTATTTGCCACATTGTTTACTTTTTTTCGTTGTTGTTTGAACATTTTCAAATAAATTATTGTTCACAAAACATTACCTAATGTGTTTGATCTTGCAATTTCCTATGCAGAACTCATAGTTAAATATAGTATAGTAGTTAAATATAAATTATTTGGTTCGTTACGAATACTTATTTGACCCACTATAACAATATTGTGTTACGCACCGCCCAAAGATTCTAATATTCACAAAACTGTAAAGTACATTAGCCTGACAATCAGCCCACTGTCCTCAATTTCATATGCGCTGTCGTGTAATTTGAAAATACACCTTACTTCGGGTCTTACTTCGGGTCTACTTTAGCAAACAAAAGGCATACCTACAGATATCCAAGTTCTCGTCAGTTGCTTCATTAGTTAAGCTAAAATTCGTATCTTTATAAGAACAATATTTCCCGAATGAAGACATGACGAATTTCAAAAAAATTATTCAACCCCTTAAGAAAACGTCAATCGTTTTTTTCAATTTTACCTTTTAATATTCCCTCTTTTCTTTATAAAAAAACAATGATTGTGAAAGATAACCCATGACTTTCGCTAGGTTGCGCGATTACATATTGCGTTTGGATCTTGAGTCTAAATTTAAATTTCAGTGTTAATTGATGGCATTTAAGTCTACGTGCAGTTTTTTATACTCTGCTTAACACTTGAGGAATTTGCAGGCTCAGGAACGACTTCCACTCCGGGGGGCTCACTCTCAACATCATCTTAATGTAAACGCATGACATTAACTGAGTGAAGCCACGATTTTCAAATGTTTAAATTGTAATGCACATTAAAACAATCAAAATTTTCATAACAAAAATCCCATATTTTTATACTACTGTTGAACGCATGTTAAGCCCCAACTCTTACGTTTAAATGCTCGTAAACTTGAATGTGAAGTAAGATGATAGAAACAGTAGCCTGACAGGATACCTAAAAAAGAAACCATTGAAATTCAAGTGACAATGCTTACTAACTGGCCGTAAAACTACGACTATAATAAAAATTGTGCGAATAAAATGACAGTCATTCTGCCTTTCACTCTCTTGGACTCTAAGTAGAATCGGGAAAAGGTATGATAAATAAACAGAAACTATTCTTATCACGCGGAATCTTAAGAGCTTGTGATAAGATAGAGCTCCTAGCTTTTGCTTTGTAGCGAGGAGTTGAGCTTCAAAAGTGCAGACCCGCAAACTCCAGCCAATGAGTGAGTATTGTCGTCCGGTGCACGTACTCTCCGCACACACTAGCGTAACTTCCACTTCGTGCCGACTCTGCCGTCTAGCACGACGGGCAGACTCGTACTCGCAGTCCAACTGCAGCCTCCGTTTAGGGAGGTGGTAGTTTCCAATATGTTTCTAATATTTGTTGATATTTCAAAACGCCCATTTGCTCAGTTCAAATGGTTTAAAAATGTGTGGTCACAGGGACTCATGCAGTTCATCGATTTATAAGTATTTAATGTGTAGTATTAGTGAAAAGTGACGAGGAATGTTTCAAGTCAGCAGCATTATTTGAAGGCAATTGACTATATTTACTTGAAGTTCCAAGATACGCTAAGCAGATTTATTCAAATGTATTAATTTCTCTGGATACGTTATTACAGATTCTTAATTTTATTGCAGTGGTAAACAGATAACATTTGGACAACTATATATGTTCCCATAAGTAGGAGAAAAACAGTTCTCGAGTTTGCTTGTGTACGTTACAAGGTCATTCCTAAAGACTGCTGTCTGTGTTCGTTATCTAGATGAACCAGCGCGTATCTTTTTTCTATCGTTGAGAGTATAGAATGGGGCATCACCGGACTTGAGCAGTTCTTCTAACATGGGTCATGAATGAAATTGTTGTACTTGCTTTCATGGTACTTGTATTGGTAAAGAGCAGTGCTACGCTGGCATGAGGATTATAAGGTGCGTATGGACTCGTGGAACACGCGATCATTGCTGCAGGCTTCTTCATATGCTGTACTAGATCAAGTCGTGCTAGGACGCTTTATACATCCTGCTTGTAATACAGACCCAGGACACTCGGCAGTGTTGTTAGGTCTTCCTATGTTGCTGTGTATGTTTGGTCGTTGAAGCCCGCAACCGATTAAAGGAAATGTTATTAGGATTTATTGATGTTTTCCGGCAGCATTCAGCTTGGGAAATTAGACTGCAAAACGAAATAAACTGAACCAACCCCGTCCGCATGAAGCAATTACTTGATTACTGGAGGAGTGTCCTTATGTCCCTGCGTCGGTGAATTAATAGAACGCTTTCCCTAATGTGGTATCTGAATCTGGTGCAATGAACGGTCTCAAGCTTTCAATTAATTTCACTGAAATTCATCAAATTTTTTACTCTGTCATTCTCATACATTCTTTCGTATTTCTCTATTTTACTAAGTTTCGTCCCCTCGCCTGTACCGCGCCTGCTGACAGAATTATGCTACTATTTATAACATCATTTACCGTTTCAGTGAAGCCGGATCCATTTGTCTCTCAAAAAGTTTTTAAAATCCCCAAAATCCCGTGCAAAAGACGGAAACAAATCAAATATGGCTGATCTACCGACCAAGCTCGCCAGCGGACACACTGTCCACGAACTCGATGCCGCCGCTAGAGAGCGCTACGAGAGGCTCCTACCGGGGCCCTGGAAGGACGTCGTGTTGCTCAAGCCTGATGGCTGGATTATACTCAGGCAGTTCCTGACCATACAAGAAAAAGTGAACAGTTTCAAGGTATAGTTCTTCTCTAAGGCCTTGTTCTAATGCTTAGATTGTGAAGTGAGCTTGGTGAGTTGTGGCCAAGTTTAGACGATGGTCGACTGGTGTCGTGGTTGAATTGCATGTCGTTTGTTTGTGGGTCTGTGATGAATGAGCGTGTGAAGCTTCGTGGCTTATAACCATGCTAGAGTGGCTCGTCAATCTGCTGGTCCTAGCCTAGGCAGAGTGCAAACAATAACAACTTGTAATGGTCGCTCTAGAGTTCATTATAAGTTGCGATACGTCCGCTCTTCTCGACATCCACAGATCATACATCCCTGCTACTACTGATCTTGTCGCTAGCGAAAAGAAAGCTTGAATGTGAATACCTTGGAAAATATTTTCTCAGGTCTTGTGTTCCAAAACTCTAGTTGAGAACTAGGCTGTAGTTTGATAAGGTCTACTACTGAAAGAAATGTAGGCCACTTATGTCGTATTTCTCCACAAATACGTCTTATTTCTTCAGTAGCAAATTGTTCAAAATAAATGTCTAGTGAATCGCATATACACTACTATCAAGTTAGGACAACAAAGACTATTTTCTGCAGAAAACATAGTATTCTTTCGACTTTCGTTCTAATGACTGCGCGCCTGACGTGACATAAATTTGTCCTTGTGTACTAAGGGGTTATTCAGATAATCAGAGGCCGAAGACAGTGTCGGAAGACACCCAAATATGGGCATCGAATGCCAACTTTGCCCTCTATTCCATTCCGGAGTCAGGTGGTGAGTCAAGGTCCTTTGACTTCCTACGTGTAAAACGAACCGGTATACTGTCACAACTTGCCCCGTGCGACTTGTTGCCCCGGCTCACCCTACTAATTAAAAACTCTCTACAGGGTGCGACGCTTGTCATACTTGGAATCACTCGAATACCGACGGGTTCAGGCAAAGACGAGATGAACTGAGGTGCTCTCGTTGTTTCTATGGTGAACATTATTAGTTATCAGTGGGTATCATGATGAAGGCGAAGGTTCGCCGTGGTCATAGTCGACGCGTTCGTCAAAACAACGAAGTTCACGCTTACCTAGTAGCAGTGCAGCAGTGAGGGAATTTTCTGAACCTACTTTGAACATAAATGAATTATTTTTAATCTCTCAAACAGCATTGCTCTATGATCGCTGCATCTCGTTAGCAAATATTGTGACTTGGAACCTATGTAACTTTTGTGACGCGTGAGATTCACTTCTGATGAGGACTGCTGCTTTGCAGTTGTTTAACCAACATCGAAAAATTTAAAGCGAACGTAGAAAAATCCGCGATCAAAAGAATGGTTGTTTTCCGAGTTTCGCAAAAATTTGACGCCAATCAAAATTATGTCTGCGATGAACGAGAAAGAAAGGGACGCAGAATCAATATGCTATGATGATCTATGATCGAAAACTTCTTTACCAACAATCGATATTATTGGGAACTTTACAAAATCTAATGAAACAAATTTGAGAAAAATATATTTTCATCTAATGTAAATGATCGACTGAAGAACTTTTGACAGTTATTTCCCCTGAACTCTCTCCCCACGACAATGATCGGAAACTAATTGTAAAATGATTATGTCAGTAACACTTGTACGAAATTTTTAAGCCCAGGACAAGCTGAACAACTAAGCTCTCACATGGATCTTGGAAATATTCTACTTTTGGGACGGTGGGACACATTTATCCGTGTTCGGCCGTGTTAACAGAGCGTTAGGCCTTTGCGATACCGCGAATCTTGCGCTGGGATGATCAAGAAGATGATTTTTTTGCTGATTTTTGTTGGTTCAGTTCCGGCCGGACGACGTGATCGTGATGACGTACCCCAAGTGCGGCACCACCTGGTCCCAGGAGATCGTCTGGAACATGAGGAACAACCCCAACCTCGACAACCCTGACGCCGAAGATGCTCTCTTCATCAGGAGTCCTTACCTCGAGTGAGATCCAATGATGGATGGAAAAGTTTATTAGTCCGTGCTTTGTTTTTGTATAGCCACTGAACTTTTTTTAAACTAGCGAATTTTTTAGTAAAAGCAGTGTGATAAAAACGAGCTGAGATAGTTGATGTTCTTGTCTGAGACACTTCAGGATCTTATTTCTAGTAAAATTTCAGGCGTAGGGGTTGTAAAGCACCCGGTTGCAAGCTTTTCTTTTCGGAAATGGGGTTTTTGCATTTCGCTAGTATTGTTTCATAACTGGATCATGTGGGCAAAGTTCAAACGCAAATCTGATATCAATAGCCTTATCTCAAGATAAACGTAAAAGTTTAACTACTTGTATTTCACAAACTGTGGGCCGGATATTGACGGTAGATTGTCCCCGAGACCACGTGCTCCGATCTAATAATTATTCACATCATAAAGATGTATATCATGCAAGTATCCATTCACGGCCATCTACCTAGGTTTTGAATGAATGGCCATCTACCAACTGTATCCAAAAGACGAAATTGTTTATCGAGTGAGGACTTGGAGAAAATATTCAGTTCTTAAGTTTCATTCAAACTCACGAATAAATGTAGCGCTGCATATTTCTCCCTCGTGCAGATTCAAAACGTGACCGTTTCGTAATAGCGTACCTGGCCACGACTTTTGATAACGCTCTGGCATATGAGATGCTGGGTGGGAGCCCACCTTGTGTGTGGATTCTCCGTTCTCTATAGTCCATATTAAATAGTCGCTTCTCTTCGCTCTATTTGGAGCCCATTTCATGTGGATAGGGAGCTTTGATTACTAGCTAGTAATCTAGTCTAGCGCATGGGAATAGTGGTTTTTGACCCGTTGGAGACATTTTGTGTAATGTGTGTGTCAATTGTGATATGTATGTTAATTGTAATATGTATGTCAATTGTAATATGTACGTCAATTGTAATATGTACGTCAATTGTAATATGTACGCCAATTGTAATATGTACGCCAATTGTAATATGTACGTCAACTGTAATATGTACGTCAACTGTAATATGTACGTCAACTGTAATATGTACGTCAACTGCAATATGTATGTCAACTGCAATATGTATGTCAATTGTAATATGTATGCCAACCACAGAGCCGACATGCTAATGGTGCCAGAGCAGTCCATGGACTCAGCGTCTGCGGCCATCTTCTTGAAAGGCTTAGACAAGTACTGCCCTAATCCTGATTTAAGTAGCGCTGTCATGTTCCAGGTAAGGAAATTATTAATTTACAACTCGAATGATCGGATGTATATTATTAGCACTTCAGCCTGAGAAGCATGTTTGCACTCTATATATCATGAGGTCTAGTTCAATGATTTTTTTTGTCCACATCCTATTCATTCAAATGTTTTTAGAGATGCGGTTTCTTTCGTAATCTTAAGGGCATTCTATAAATTTCCGTCCTAATTTTAAAAATAGGTGGAGAACATAACGAGTTTGTTGTACAATTACATTTCAAAGTGTGTGTATCTTTTGGACACGAAAATTTGTCGAATTAATTTTTGGAAAATTGTTGAGATAAAAATTTCGTTGAATGAATTTCACAGAATCAATGAGTTTAGAAAAGTTATTTGCTGTTCTATCGAGACAGTCTTGAGCTAAACATAAATCATAAAATATTACCCGCCACTTTTAATTTTCAACAAAAACACTGTTTTATAATACAATATTCTCTTAAACACACCAGGTGGAGCAACAAGAATTATAGGTGTGCGTTGTTAAACGAATTGAAAAACTAAAAACTTCAATAATTTTTTATCCAGAAGCTATATCTAGGGGAAGAATTTTGAGCTTTTTCACCTAAGTTATTAATTTACGACGAAAAAATTTGCATGAGCACGTGTAACCACACAGTCCGTCTGGGTAAGGTTTTGCTGGGGTAAGGTTTTAGTCAAAAGCTATGTAGAAGGACCCCTCAGGGGGAATAGGATAGACAATAGGGTTAGGTTAGTTAGGTTTGTCTGTCGTACACTACGGAGACTTGCGACCCCAGGGGGACACTGTTAAGTTACAATAAGTATAGGTAGACCTTCGGGACTTTTATCTTTCTCACCCGGTTTGCGTCTCGGCGTTTTCGTCCCTTTTACTAAGTTCTCTTAACCTTTTCTTCCTCTTCATGCTCAACTAGCGGTTTCTATGTGCAGGGGATACTGTGAGGAAACGCACCTTCGTGCGTAAAATCCCTGTTTTCTATGGTTCACACTAAATGGTCCTTTCTTTTCTTTTTCTATGCGACATATTTGAATGGCTGAAACTCCATAATCTATCCTACTGTTACTACTACTATCACCACAATGTAAGAGGACGTTGATGCTTTGAGTAAATTATGGTGCATTGCTTCTGCTAAATTACTGTGCCACGCAATTACCAGCAGTGTACGTAGTTCGGACCACTAGTGTACGATTCGTAAGTGCTTCTCAGCTTCTAGGGCAAATAGCATTCGATTTGTTTATATACACGTTTTAAAGTGAAAATTTGAAACAATTTTATGCATTATATACTTAGTCAATTCAGACAAGTACTATGAGGTGTTTGGGAGAGATGGAAAAAGAGCAACACCAGGCAATGCGATGTTACTCACAAGATGACCAAATGATGATAGTGATGGAGCGATAAGTTGGTTGTGATAAAGAGTCATTGATAAGTAACATTTTTACATGAATCACGTAATCTGCATCGTTCTAATAGCTGATCTTGGGACTATAACTACAATAGGTCACCACGGTTTGTGATGACGAGTCTAAACTTCTTCTTTGACAGGTGGCGGAGGCCCACACCAAGCCCCGCACCATCAAGACTCACCTCGCCTTCTCCATGCTGCCTAAGAACGCACTGGAGACGTGTAAGGTATCTGTCGAAGTTGATGTAATTATAATTTATCGTCTCATCTTGATCTCAGATGTATTTAAACTCAATTTCAGTGTAACTATGTATTGATTAGTAACGATAATATAGTTTTAATAATGACGACGAGCAAATAAAAGTAACGATTTGTCTCTTTTTTCAGTCCTCATAAAGTAGTTTCATCCTTTTTTCGTTATTCTATTCATTCAGGTGCTAGTAAAAACCGGATTTCCATCGTAATCTGTACATTAGATTTAAGTGCATTTATTGTATTGTGCATTTATATCCAAATGTACGTGTTGTGCATTTAAATCCAACCTACATCAATACTAAGTACATATACTTTTTAGGTAAGGATGACTTGAACTTCCGAGACAAGATTAATTTTCCCCTTTCGAGTTGTTTTACGAAACCCGTTTTCAAGGGAACGAAATTACAACACAGCGAGAGGTATGGGTGAAGCGGGTATCTTGCATACCGGAGTAGTATTTTTTCGGTACAATAAATTTTTTCGTTGAAAGAACACTCGCGTAGGGTATACTCTAAGTGAACTTAAATGCGTTTTTGGTGAATATTAAAAAAAATCCTTCAATTCAGAAGGCTTACATGACATTTTGAAATTATGCTGCTGTTCATACGTGGTTTATGCTACAGTTCGTTTGGGAGAAAAGTAAGATGCCTTCATTATTTCACAAGACACCTGTCTCTCCGAAAAACGAAGTAGATAAAGATGCTTGTTGGCAGGCTAAATCCACCGACACTCGAGTACGTAGATTTCAATTACTCATTTTTGTATTATTATAATGGAAGTCTCGCAGCCATTTTTTTATAATAAAAGTTTAATCTGATGAGGGCGCACTCGGCTCGAAGGTAGTACTCAGACCAGTAACATCGACACGAACATGGACAAGAAGTATGAAAAAAAGATTATGCTCTTCCAGGAGTTAGCCGTATAAACAATTCTGAGATTTTCTTGAGAAGCGAAGGGGAAAATAAGTCAAAGTATCTCAATAATAAAAAAAACATGCAAGTTGAAACCTACAACTAATGGTTACAGCTGGAACTGCTGAATTTGTTGAAGCCTCTGAAGGCAGCTCAGGGGCCTCTAAGGAATGTCACACCTCCAAAGGTGGACAGAAACTACCCGTACGAGCATACCTCCTTGAGCGAAGCTCGGGACTTCTACGTATTCCCCCGAGGAGCGCTATGAACCTAAAATACGTCTACGAAGTACCCTCGTCCGGGTATGCTTCTGGGAGTCGATTTCCTGAAGGTGGCTTAACGATTCATTTATGACTGCCAGATCGTAGAAGCAATAGGAAGCTCAGGTTTCCATTCCACACGATGATCTCGAAAGTGAGGGACTCCTGAGGGAAAATTCGATTTTTTTTGAGTAAAATTGCTGCTAGTGTTTCAGCAATATTTAATGATGGAGGAAATGTAGCTACTAGAGTTTCTCGGACTTTAACGTCAAAAAGCAAACGCCCTGCAGAAAATGAATCATTTTCAGCGAATCAGCCAGAAGTTAACAAGAAATGCAATGCTGTAGTTAGCATTAAGTGCTTGCTTGTGTTACCTAAAATAACCATGCAGTTATGACAAAGTTACAAGGACCGCGCTGAAAATGACTAAGTTGCCGCGGCAGGTGGTGTACGTGGCCAGGAACCCGAAGGACAACGTGCTGTCGGCCATGCATCACTACAAGCTCGCCAAGTTGCACAACTTTGTTGGCACGCAGGACGATTTCGTCGATTTCTACGTGGATGATCTCCGTGAGTCTGCTGGCGCTCCGTCTCTTGGAGCCTCAGTTTTGGCCCTCGTATCTTTATCGATTTTGCTAATTTTGAGGCTCTTTGGGCGATGACCTGCGTCACTCGCTCATTTGTTGTTGTTGTTGCACTGCAGTTAATTGTTTCACCATTTTAGTTTAATTTATTCAATTTCAATGCTTGGAACAAGAGGTATTTATCTGATAAATTTGTACCAAAGAAATACAAAAATTCAAATCAAGTCATTTTGCAACGCTTGTGGATTAATATAATAAATACTGTATTCAAAAAGTTAGAGACCTCCCTAGTTTACGGAAATGACGTACAATTTTGTGCTTTACAAAGTGTTGAAAGATGAAAACTATTATTTTTTACCTAGAGTACGAATATAATGAACTGAAAATATGTTTTCATACGGCTATGAAGCTATATTTTGTACACTGGACGTCTTAAATTTCATGCAATGAACAGACGTGGGAATATTTAGTTGCCCATGTATGGTTATGTCGTGCACTGCACGTCTACATGCAATAACGTGACCGAAGGCCCTTCATGATCACATTGATTTTGAATATACTTCTTGCCTGAAGGGCCGTTCCGTAACTGCTTTCCAGTAGGGGCGGCGTTATGACGCCAATATGTTCGTTACTGCCTTCGAGGCGTCCAGAAGGGCACAGCTGGCCTGGCATGACGTACTGTACTCCCATTGCAGTGCTGTACAGCCCGTACGGACAGCACCTGAGGGAGGCGTGGCAGAGGCGGGACCACCCCAACATGTTCTTCATCACATTCGAGGACCTCAAGAAGGACACACGCGGGCAGCTGAAGCGTCTCGACACCTTCCTCGGCACCAAACTCACCGACCAGCAGTTCGACAATGTGAGTACACGCATGTTTCTTGAATGTGATGTACAGGATCATTCCTGTACGTGTGCCCGGTCAATAATGTTGAATATTTGTATGATTTGAATACATTTACATTTGGCTATTGTTACGGCGCGAACAAGCTAGGTTTCATAATGAATATAATTCACCCCAGAGACGAATTTCCCCCAACAGACAATGGTTGACATAACGTGGGATACGTCCAACCAAGCCCAAAAATTACATTGTCCTTGAAACCTTTGATAACATCTCCAAGTATAATTTCGCCTAAAATGTAGCATCAACTTTCAAAGGAACTCTGAAAAAATTTCATTCAATGGGCGAAAGCGATTAGAGAGGACATATTTTCTGTATACGAGGTGCTTACAACTCAATAGTAGCTTTGAATAATTGCAACTTTGCAGCGTAGACAGTCCGTGACGCAGTGGCTGAAGTAAAGTAAGATGAAATATTCGTAATGTTCAAGTAAAGCCAAGGCTAGAAACATATGCTGTTGAGTTCTGCCAACCTCGGCGTCATCAACAAAGGAGAGAAGAACTTGCCACACAGAATGGTTGTGTAGTGTGGGGATCATGGGTTATTGTACCTCCCTTGCTAAAACGGATCATTGTTGAAGAACTTTATCCGGGTCACGCTGGATCATCTAGTCTCAGACGCAGGAGGTAGTGCGTAGCCAGTACATGTCAAGGCGTAACACCGGAGCAGAAAAACACAAATAGAACAGTTGCGCACACACAATACCTTTGCTGGAGCCTCTCTTCAGAGGCACAACCGTAATTTTATCAAAACTGACGGGTTTCGGGCTACAAAGAGAGTTCTGAGCTGGGCGTTTACTGCGCAGGTCTTGCAGAAAACGAGTTTCAAGAATATGCAGGAAAACGACATGATGCAGAAGCTCGGAGAGGACGCTTACAACATGGATGTCGGCAAGAAAGAAGGACTTTTCATCAGACAAGGTAATTACTTCTACGGGACAATATCCATGCAAATTTTCTGCGCATTTTACTTTATTACACGTTCACATCGGGTAATTTTTTCATGACTGACTTCGGGGATAATTGTTATTTTTGAAAAAATCATTTTTGAATGTAAAAATTTTACCTGTCGGAACGTAAATTACAGAAATTTGCGTCAGTTTCGGTCGCTAGTTTTTGCTATTACAATTACAAAATAGAATTTGAAATCATAAATGAAAGCCTCATTGCGTAATAGCATTGCTTGCAATCTCTGAACTGCGGGAACTTACAATACAATATTAAATGACCACGGGCTTAATTAAACCCTCGAATAAGCCAGAGTCGTATTTTCATTCCTTCTGATTAAACTCTCTCCAAGTCGATTACTGTCATGTGAAAAAAGCTTTCATAATTAAAATCTTTATGTTCTGAGCTCAAGAAAAAGTTGCACTCACGACAGAGTTGACTAGCAATGCTCGAAACGTCTGCTGCAGTTGTCTCCAGCCTCCTTGTCACTTGCTGTGTCCCTTGCAGGCTTAGGAATTCTTAAGTCGATGCGGACTTTCTGAGCAAAAAAGAAGATAATTTGAGTAGGTCTACTGGAGACAGCTTGACGAGTGCTAGCTAAATTCGCGTCCTGTGCGGTTGTCGCCTGCACCGCTCTCTTATCTTCATCAATGTCGTCTGATAATCTTGTGTACAAGGAAATTTGGTTTGAAGGGGTTGGCAGACTTTCACGTTGTGACTTTGTACCTTGCTCATCCCACCACCACTAGCCTTCATCTCACCTCACCCCCACTTGCCTTCA